>OY725489.1:6794899-6968174 GCA_963281255.1 Aphrocallistes beatrix
GGTTAATACGAAAAATTTGGAATTTTTTCATGGAATGTTGGTACATTCCAGTGTTGCTATGGAAACGTGTTTTGGTCAGTTGGCGTTATATTTTGAAAACTGCAATGGCTACACATTCAAATGTAATTCCATTTGATAGCGAATATACTACTTCCTATTAAGTAATAATATAATTTCGACCTCTAAATTCAATAGTTTTTGAGATATTCGACAAATTATCAAATGTGACCAATATGGTACATTGTCGAATATCTCATAAACTATTGAATTTAGAGGTCGGAATTATATTATTACTTAATAGGGAGTAGTATATTCGCTATCAAATGGAATTACATTTGAATGTGTAGCCATTGCAGTTTTCAAGATATAACGCCAACTGACCAAAACACGTTTCCATAGCAACACTGGAATGTACTAACATTCCATGAAAAAATTCCAAAATTTTCGTATTAACCCATTCACATCTCAGTTCTATGCGTTAAATATACTTTCAAAAATGCGCTTCGTACAAGTTCCAAGACCGAAAATGTCTCATTTAATTTGAAAAATGTACATATAATCAATTGCTGAGACGTATTCGGTATAAGAATTCAATTTTTTCCGAGGTATGTTTCAAACTTTTATCGATTATCCCAAGGTGCAGTTTTACTAATCTTAAACGGTACATTTTTTAGAGGATGTATATATTTTATTAAAATGCAGTTTATGAATCACTGCAGTTAATCAGGATTTTAATTCTTGATGAGTATAATTTCACCTCCATTATAAACGAACGTAGTGCAGTGTGACTACTAGATTACTAAGTGTTATACAATAAGTATGCGTAAAACAGAGGATAAGAACTCATTGTATAGGCGTTAATATTATACAGTTACAAATCTAAACAAATAAGTATAACTGATTGTAAAAAAAGGTACAGAATGAGTACAATAAATATACTACCTTGCAATAAAAAATCCGTTTAATAGAATTCTTCCTGTTAAAACAGTGTCTTAGAATCTTGCATCTCTTTAGAGGCTTTTCCGATGTGTATCTACAAACTAAACAAAAAAATAAGTTTGTAGGAATTTCTGTATGACTAGTTGTAGCCTTCAATTCGATATTAGCTAATCTCTCTAGCTTTTCAGTATATTTCTTCACATTTTCTTCCTCAACAGACCAATTATATCTAAATAATAAAATTATAAAGGTAAGAAAAAATATTGCAAATCTTAGGTATACTAATAAATCGTTGCCACATTTATATTTAATTTTGAAACAAGTGCGCTTCACTTGCTTGCACTGCGCGGCTAGCAGAGTATGCGTATCCGCAGAGTCGCCCTGCGGGCGCGTGGGCGTATCAAAGAAATGGTTGATAGTTGTCTTTTATCTCTACGAAACTAAAAACGTCATTTATCTACGGTGAATCATGAATTCGGAACTGGATAAGAAAATAATTGGAAATGTACACACCAAAAAACAGATGCAAAGAGTTGAAAGGTAGTTTAAAGCATATTTTTTAGTATTATTAACATTATGTACCTACTGTAAACAAAATTAAACAAATAATTTATCATACAGATCCGAATATACGATATTCGAAATCTACACACCCCAAAACCTCATTGAAGCTAGTTTTGAGATTTTTACTTAAGGTATCCATTTGAGATTTTTACTTTAGGTAAACATTGCACTTTTTACTTTAGGTATCTATTGCACACTAAAGTAAACAATTAATTTATCATATATATTCGAATTCTACAACCACTAAAATCCCATGTCAACCGTTGAAAGCAAGTTTCTAGTATTTTGTTGAGATTCGTTTATTTTATGTATCTATTGTAAACAAAAAGTAAGCAAATAACATATCATACAGATCTGAAAATACGATATTCAAAATTTACACCCATTAATCGTAGGAAGCAAGTCTCTATCATATTTTCCAAAATTTAGCAAATGGTGAAACCATATTGATTGTATAAAAAGGTATAAATTAAGTCTCCATTTATTTGTAGGGGTGTAAAATTTCACTTAGATTTTCGAACTTAATCGAAGATTCATCATTTGGCACTTACATGCCAATTTTCGCATCGCTACGACTTGTAAATTCTTCAATCAATTAAGACGAACAAACAAACAAACAAAAATCCAAACGTTTTAATATTAAAAATCCCGCTTCGCCTGCTAGCGGTACGCGGATGTCGGACAGTTTGCGTACGCAAGAAACGCCCTTTGGGCACCTGGGCTCAGATTGATTAATTAAAAGGGAGATAACATCATTACGCATCAAAAATTGAAAAATTTCATCTTTCGAGCGGTAACGATGATAAATGTAGGACAGAAGTATTCAGAGATGTTAGCTACTATATGATTAATCAAAGAGTCTAGGCGCCCACACGCGGCCTCCGGCGGACACAATTTTTATTATTTTTCGAATGATATCAATTATACTGTTAGGACACACATATTTAGAGATATTATTTCCCTTATATGACTATTTCGAATGTTTAATTTTCGAATGTTTAATTTTCGAATCTTTAATCCGACTAGTTGTATCCTTTACCGTTTAGAAGTATTTGTCGCTTGAGAGCTTGATTGCATTTTTTAACATGAAGAGATTCAAATAGAAATAATGAAGTATTTAAATACTTTTGTCCGGTTACAGGAGTTGGAAACCTTGCTGATCAAATGGCCCAAGGCAAAAAACAAAAAAAGGAGAAGAGCAGCAAACAAATTTGCTTTTTAATATGAAGACAACTAAGCATGTCTAAATTAGGTAACTAATTGCTAAAAAAATAGTTTTCTTACTCAATTAATGATATCTGTTTATGAATGTTACTACAGATCCTCTCGATATCAGGACTGAAATAAGTAGTTGATCTTCACACAAGATTACAAACTCTCATCTGTTGCGGGAACGATATTTGCATTTTATAAAGCTTATGCTTGAGAATACCTATTCGGACTAGTAACTTGATCCAATGATGGACAGGCATCCTAATGCATTCATATGACCTTCTGACAGGTGACATATTGGAGCTTGTCTATCAGGATTTGAATTTGGATGCCCCTAATTTTGTCAGTTACTATGTCTACCAGTTCAATTTCAAGGTTGGGTTGACTAACGAGACATGCTGTGTGACAGGGAAGGATAGTGTAGTCTTTTGAGTTTTTTCTGAATGCCGTGAATCTTTCCCTAAATACAGTTTGCATTCCGAAGATGGTACGTTTTAAAAAATTAAAATTTCGTTGCGCTACTGCGAAATCTAACAGTCCGAACTTTACCAAATTTCGCATATAGGATCACTTTATGGTGTAGATATGCACCTTCAAAATTTTTCGCAAAATCTCATCACTTTCGGGTTTATGAGTATATATTCATATTTTAACACCTCCACTGTAAAGCTTTGTTTAAAGATATAAGTAAGATCTCAACGACTAATGTAGGGTATTTCACCACGCAGGATCCGATTTTCGCACTTTGAGAGTAATAATATGAATATTTTATGAGTTATCAACATATTGATATATACATATTTTCACACCTTTTTAAAAACTTACAATGCCGTAAGATTAGTAATTCACAATGTAATTCGATATTTATATTACATGTCCCTTCGAGTCACTTCCTGGAGCTGCACTATCGGTCTGTCGACCGACATTTTTTCAATACTCCTCACGGTATCGATACAGCATTGTAAACGTTAATACCATTTTACAAATACCTCATCACAGCCCTAGAGGTATAAAGTTTAAATAGTGGAAAATTGACTAACCCAGTGCTGCATTTGAGCCGAAATAACGGCCGGAAAGGTACTCTTTCAGCTTCGGAAATAAAAAAAATCACAATAGTCTAGCAGCAGGGAGGTCAGCCCCGGAATTTGAGAAGTATGAACCTTTTTTTAAATTGAATACTAGGAAGTTTTGACAGTTTTTTTATGCAAAGCATAAATATTTTGGGAGCCTGAGTAATTCGGACAATTCCAAATTCAGGAAATCCCCCTAAAGATAATGTAGAGTGCTTATTTATGTTTATTTGCGCTCATAGAACATAATTGAGCAAAACAAGGGATCACTCGGTTGGGTTACTAGGTTTGAGATTGGAATATTGCACATTTCTGCGTCCGTTAAGGAAAATATTCAGCTCGAAAATGGTAATGTGACCCCACAATTTCTTTTAAAAATAACGATGAATACGAATATCCTTAATTTTAAAACTCGATTAATGTTTATATATGTACAAGCGCGCTTCGCTTACTTGTACTGCGCGGCAGGCGGACTCCATGTACCAGCCGGAAGCGCCCTTTGGGCGTCTGGGATCACATTGATTATTTATAAGGGAGACAATATCTCTAAATATGTATATCTTTACTGAAATAATCAATATCACTCGATTGATGCGTATTTATGATGTCATAACAGAGTGATGAGTCATCCTTTTTGATGGCATCACATGTGACACATATCACTATACACATTATATTAAAATTTCAGCTTTCTATCATTTAAAATGGCTGAGTAATGGTCGAAAAACTGAAATTTCAAAATATAAAAAAGCTGACAATAACGTCATAATTCCAAGATGAGTCGACATTTTGACCTAAAATCAGAACATAGCGGAGCCGTAGCCAAAAAACTCCCACATGCCAAAAATCAGCAACCGTATTCACTAAGATCTTAAGCACTAAGATCGATCTTAAGATCGAACTTAGAAATAACGTTAGGGTTAATATGATTAGAATATAGCATTATACTAATCAAATACAAAACTGAAGTATAATAATGGTAATGACAAGTAGTCATTTATTTTTGATCTAGTGAAAATAAACTATATTTCTTCTTTTTGAGCAAAATTGAGGCCATTAATGTCAATATTAGGAGCAAATAAGATTGATTAACCCACTCCTGTAAGACATAGCTTCTATCTACTATGTAGTTGTACAGCCTGGAATGCCTGCTGGTGAGTCTTACAATATCTGTGGTGAAATCTTTGTTTTAACTTTGAATTCTATTATGAAATTCAATGTTTTATGTATGCAATCTATAATTATTCTACACTAGTCAATATCAAAGGAAGAGTTATCAAAGAGCATAAGTTGTATCTCATGAATTCATAATATTATATTGAACAAAACATATAGACGACAAGTGTCTTTGTATATTGTAACATGAAAACCACTCTAAGACAAAATATAAACACTGGATATGAGAAGAACAATAAATTGAACTTAAAAAGTTAAAATTTCTGCGTCATTTGGTGTTACAAAAATAATTGGTGTCATTAGTGGTTATGGTAAGTCGGCGTCCTCCCGTGTATATAAATTGCTGCTGAGTGCTTGCATTAACAATACCTAAACAAAATGGACAAATCCCGCAAGAAAATTGGACCTGAGAAGAAGAGTGAGTCTCATTAATGAAATTGAGTCAGCAGGTGAGATTTTGAGAGGGTCAGGAAATTCTGCTGACAAAAACAAAAGGAGGAAACAAATCTGGAGAGACTTTACAGCCAAACTCAACTCAGTGCATGGCATGGCAGAGCTGTAGAGGATATCAGGAAAAAAAGTCTCCCGAAATTGAAATCCTGACAACGTATAAGGCATCAAAGAAAAGTCGGGAGAGAAGGCGAACTGTTGATGAGCAAGATGATTCGATCGAGTTCTTGAAGGCTGCAGACTTACTCCCATTACAGCGGGAAGTTTTGTTCCAACAGATGGCTGTATTCTCAGCTGCAGGTAATAGAAGAACAGAGGGACTATTATCGATTGAAACGCTGGAAAAATCATTGTAAATAGGAAAATAGGATCAAAGTGATTATTATCAGTCATGTGAATCAATGTATAAAGCCTGTCTCTATAATTGTGCATATTAGAATGAGTCTATGATTATATGATCAAAGAATGAATGTTTGTTTATTCATACAAATCCAAGAAGAATTTGCCACGAATATAGCATGTGATACATGTTGCGATGTTACACACAATAAGAGAAATGTTTTAAAAATATTTTATTTGAAGTCTAATATCAATCAAGATAGATTCAATGTTCGACAGAAGTAAGTTTGAACAACATTTATGGAGTAATTAGTGAAAATCGAATCAATTACAATACTTAAGACACCTCCATAGGTTGCTTAAAGTTCGGTCTTAAGCTCGGTCTTAAGACCGAACTTAAATCTTAGTGAATACGACTTAAGATCGAACTTAAGACTTAAGCACTAAGATCGATCTTAAGTTCTTAGTGAATACGGCCGCAGCTTTCTGTGCATGATTCCACTAAGTTCTGTATTCAAACCAAAATTTCGACTCATCATTGAATTATGACGTCATTGTCACCTTTTTATAATTAGAAATTTCAGTTTTTCAGCTATAACTCAGCCATTTTGGGGGATGGAGGGCATACATTTTAATAGAATGTGTATATTAATATATCGAGTTTTAATTGTAAGGATATACTATACACCAACCGGAGCAATACGTTTAAATTCAAAGAGTTACTAAATATTTGATTTCAGATTCGATATCTACGCATTCGAATTAGTCATAATTGAAAATATCTAATAAATTAATTGCTCAACTCAATGAATAATATTACCAGCCTGAGTGGACATGGTAATTTATTGCCAACATGTATAGTGGTTAAAATGGGAGTATGTTGCATACTTGCATAAGGTGGCACTGATTGATAACTATAAAAAGATAAGAATGAATGATTAGTTAGAAAAATTCGACTGTGAATAATTCGAATGTGCATTATTCGAATGTGGTTAAGGTGCATCCCATACCGTTTAGAAGTATTCCTCAGCATTAATAGACCCGTTTTAGTACAATTTGTATTTAAAATAAAGAAATTTTCAAATACTTTTGTCCCCTTGGTGTGTGTATATATATATATATGATTTTTGCCATGTGGGAGTTTTTCAGCTATGACTCCACTAAGATCGATCTTAAGTTCTTAGTGAATACGGCCGCAGCTTTCTGTGCATGATTCCACTAAGTTCTGTACTCAAACGAAAATTTCGAGACATCATGACGTAATTGTCGCCTATTTTATAATTAGAAATTTCAGTTTTTCGACTATAACTCAGCCATTTTAGGTAATAGAAGGTTGAAAATTAATGGAATGTGTATCGTATTCATTATTCTAAATCTGAAAACGATTTCAGATTCGGAATAATGAGTAGTTTAATAGTATTTTCATTAATGAAGAGATCCAATTTACCAGGATTTGTAAGGAAATAATAAAAGCTTTCAAATACTTTTATTTGTTTAGTATACAAGGGTGGGGCATAAGTTCGGTCCCATGTAAAATTGAGAAGATATTTTCATTCTACTCAAATTATCTTAGTTATTATAATGGATATATATTAGATAAATATTATAGATATAATATTCTCTACTTTGTTAAAGCACATTCTATCTAGAACCTTAAACTATAAATTGCAGAGCAAAGGATGTGAAGAAAATGTGCGTCATGACTCATCACCTTGTAATAACGTCATCATTACGCATCAATATTCAAAAATTGACAAATTTGGTGATTTTTGGTGCGATATCGATTATAACAGTAGGACAGAAGTATTTAGAGATGTTCTTTCCCTTATAATTAATCAATGACTCCGGGCACCCAAAGGGTGGCTCCGCCAGCCGCGCAGCGCAAACAAGCGAAGCGTGATTGTTTCATTAAAATAGCATTTTTTTTTATCGTTGGAAAATACGCCTAATTATGTTGGGGACAGAACTTAGGCCCCGCCCCACCTTGTATATAAATTACACTGCTTAATTTTTAAATATTCTAAATCAATACTTATTGAAAGATTCTTAGGACGATTTACCATTAACTTACTTTATCTAAAAAAGTTGGAATAATAATGATTTGGCATATTTCAATCAATAATTACTTTAGTTAAACTAATTCGAAATCATGCCATTGATCAAAGTTACCGCACAATATTCACGTAGTTGTTCTAAACGAGTATCAAATAAGTAAACAATTCATTTTCAAAGGATGTATATTTCGAAGATTTATAGACAAAATAATTGAAAATACCTGGAATTCGTTGTAAGTCTTTCAGATCTTGATGCTTTAAAACCATTTCCTCCTAAGATATAGTGTTTTCTCTCAATCAAATTCTTCCTCTGGGTTTTGATTCTTGAAACTAAAAAAGGAGGCTTAAAAAGATCAAGTCAAAAATAAATTGTATCATTGATGGTTAATAGACTTACATAACTATATCCAAGTAATAAAATTTGAGAACCAGACATACAAGCGGGGGTCAATTATTGCAATTAATATGAAACCATCATACTGGAAAATAGTGCCCGAGGGTAATATTAGCTTTCCAGCTATGTACTTATTGATTGAATAAACTGCCAGGCACAGAAACCTGATCTTTGGCATGTGAGCTTATATTGGCTATGGCTCCACTAAGTACTGACTTCAGACAAAAATGTCCACTTATCATGGATTTTACGTCACTGTCACCTTAATTATAAGTAAAATTTCAATTACTCAGTCATTCTAGGTGATCGAAAGCTGAAATTTTAATAGATTGTGTATATTAATATCAATCACATGTAATACAACTATCATCAAAATGATGACTCATCACTCTGCTATGACGTCATCTTTACGTCAAATTTTGTGACTTTTCGAGTAATATCGATTCTAACAGTAGGACAGAAGTATTTAGAAAAGTTTTCAACCTTTAAATTAATCAATGTGACCCCGGGGACCCAAAGGGCGCCTCTGGCAGACAAACAAGCGAAGCGCATTTGTATATATAAATAGATACACTAATCGAGTTAAGGATACCGTCCTCGAAAAACTTTGCCTGGCGTGAAAAAAACGACAAAATTTTATATTATTAATTTCATTGTATTACTGAGCGGTCTACCTTCTGATAGTACTAGTTGGACGGTATTTATTTTGATTTTTATGAGTTAACCCCTTAAAGTTCAGTGTTACTAAAAATTGAAAAATTATTGGAGGTTTTTGACGCATTCAACAAGTTTTTAACTTATTTGATAATTTTTCAATGGTATGGACCATAACATTGTTTTGGCACTTTTGGAGATTATATAGCACAAATATTTAGAAGAATGGCCAAATATAATCCAAACAAAATAGCTCTATAAGGGAGTTCATTTATATAATGCTCGAGAAATCGCCTGTTTGATATCAGATATCTAGCTATCAATCAGTAAACAAATGGCAAAAATAAGCGAGAAACTAGCTTCCAACGGTTGACATGGGGTTTTTAGGGGTGTAGATTTCGAATATCATATTTTCGGATCCATATGAAAAATTATTCGTTGACCTTTGTTTACAATATATATATAAAGGAAAAAATTCCTAAAATAGTTAAGGAATGAGTAACTCCAGGTGCAAGCCGCGCAACGCAAGCAAGCGAAGCGCGCTTGTAATCTATTATATTCCTAAATAAAATGGAATATGCGAAAATATATAGGTTCCTCAAACATTCCTTTGTCAAAAAATAAATATTTCTCGACTTATTTTTGATTGATTGTAATACAAATTCTATGGAGAACTTTGAATATATTAGAAAATGGCGAATCTAATCATTAAATATGTATCCAAATGTGGCAATTACGCTAAATAATGAATACAATTCTCGTAAATAATGTGTACAGAAGAATTGGAGAACTTTTGATGATTATTTTGAAAGTTCTGGCCTTGGACCTCCCAGATTCAATCAAAAACCCCCATTTAGGGTCCAAAAAGATAAATCTCTTTATCTCTGTAAATATAAGTCGAAATTCTTGGTTCTCATTCTTAATACTATACCTTTTATGAGGGTACATATATGATTCATTGAAAATAATTGCACTACACCCTATGAAATGTAAAGTTTTTAGATTTCAGTCATATGATGACGTAGCATTTTTCGCAAATCCTAACTTGGAAACTAATAGTCGTTGACTTTCGCTCTAACTTCCTAATATACTTTTTGGAAGCTCTTTATTAATTCTAAACTGATAGATTATACTTCGTAGTCCTAGGGATATGAACTATTATTCACAAAATTCTGAAATATTCGGGGTTAGGGGCCTCAAGGAAATTTGTGGATTTTCAGGGTCCTCTTACAATTTTATGCAAATATTTGGTTCGAAAATACCTAAATCAGCAGTATAAATGCAAATAAATGTCTGTGAATGCTTTTGTTCATTTTTAATAACTCATTTTACATTCTTCTTAACATCTAAACTTAAAATCCCTATATCTCGGGACATTAAAATTTCAAAATTGACTGCCTTTCCCGAATTTCAACTCAAAATTGGTTTGATGTAGAGGTTTAAAAATTACAAGAGTTGTTCCATATCATTAGGCGATGAACGTAGGACCACTTTATTATCGATATCTTATAACTTGGTGATTTTATTCCTGATTTCGCAAAAAACAGGCATTTTTGCTCTTTTTTGGCCCTTTTTTTCGGACACTGATAAAATTTACAATTTTTGTCATTTTAACTTTCTTCTGGTCCTATGAAGTGGCAAATATGATAGACTATCTATGATTCGATTTTGGAAGCATTTGTTTCCTTGCTTTGTCCTAAACAATTCCTTGAGTGGCCAGATATCAACCATTAAGATGTGCTAGCGAAAAACGAAAAAAAACAGACTTTGAGACACTGTATCTCAAAAACTAGAAATGAGAATCAAATACGGTTTGGAATGTGTGTATTTCTTGACGGAGAACCTGCCCAAGCATAATATCTCTAATAGCTCTACTTTCATTGTATGCTGTAAGCCAAATCATATGATTTTTCGTGGGCGGTATCCTTAATAGTAAGGATATGTAAAGGATTATACTAATAATCAGGGATGGAAACAGCAAAGGTGTTTACAGCGTTGTTAACAGCTAGCAGCTGTTAACAGCCAACGCAAAATTGTGGCTGTTAAACTATTATCGTCACTGATCTCTCCTATTGGGATACGGACAGTACGGTACGTGAACAATTCAGTACGGACATTTCGGATTGTAAAAGAATCACCACAAATTAACATCTAAAACCATTCAGGAATTACGCAATGAAATTGCATGATTTCTTTATTTTTCATAAATGGCTTCTTTTAAACGCACTATTCATCGATATAATGACAAATAACAACATCAAACATTGGTGAAGTATAAATAATATAGAATGATACATAGATACATAACTGTATCAAGATCAGATTACAGAATAAACTTTTTTAAAATGGAAAACGATACTCCGCAGTAATTTAAACTCATCGAGTCGAGCAGAGGGGGCACAAGCTATCCGAAGGAGGATACTTTTATGACAAACAGAAGCTCTATGGTGATACAACTCATTGGCATTGTGAGAGAAAATGCCAATGTAAAGCAAGATTACACACTAAGGGATTGACAATAGTGAAGAGAACTAATAAACATCTCCATGCACCAGATATGTAATTAGTTAATTGATTTCATTAAATCATTAATCTAGCAGTAACAGTTATTTACGAGTTTCTACTGTACATCTAAATAACGTAGTACAAAAAACCGAAATGTCCACGTACCGTACTGTCCGTATCCCCTCTCCAATTATATATAGACAATCGCGCTTCGCTTGCTATCGCTACGCGATAGGCAGACACTTTGTGTCCGCCAGAGGAGTCTTTTAGACGCCTAGGCTCACACTTCATTATCTTACGTGCGTTTAATACTAAAATGGGTCTATTCATGAAGATTAAAACTCCGAAACGGTAAGTGATACTAATCGGGTTTCAAATTCGAAATCATCGCATTCGAATTAGTAATCGTGGATATTTCTAATCAATTACTAATTCCCAATTATTCCAAATTATCAATCACTGCGACCTTGTGCTACATATGTCCCTTTCTATCACTATTCATGATAGTGATGTACTACCCCTTGTGCCACAGGTTGATAATTTTACTCATTGGGTTGAGCCATTTTATTGAAATCTTCAACTATTACTAATCGAATGTGAAGATTTCAAATCTTAATCAGACTCTTAATAGCTCTTAGAATTTGAATACTTTTCCATTCATGAAAAGATCAATTTAGTACTATTTGTATGGGGAAGAATATAGTGTACAAATACTTTTGTCCGGTTAGTGTATATCTCTGTAACGAATTGATTGAAGAAACTGCCAGGCACAGAAAGCAGATTTTTGCCATTTGGGAGTCTTTTGGCTATGCTCAACTAAGTTCTCAGCCTTCTATATAATGGCTGAGTTATATTCAAAAACTGAAAAAAAGTTGACAAAAACGTTATAATTCCATGATGAGCAGATGTTTTCGTCTGAGATCAGAAATAAGTGGAGCCATAGCCAAAAGACTCTCACATGCCAAAAATCAGCTTTATGTGCTGGCAGTTTTTTAATCAATTCGTTACAGATAGATAGATGTATACAAGCCCGCTTCGCTTGCTTGCGCTGCGCGGCTAGTGGACACTTTGTGTCCGCCGGAGGCTCTCTTCGGTCGCCTGGGGACACATTGGTTAATTATAAGGGAGATAACATCTCTAAATACGTCTGTCCTACTGTTATAATCGATATCGCACGAGAAATCACCAAATTTATCAATGTTCAAAATTTTGATGAGTAATGAAGACATTTGGAACATATGTGAGGTATGTTAGTATACAGATTCTATTAAAATTTCAGCTTTCTATCTTCTATAATGGCTGAGTTATGCTCGAATAACTGTATTGCTTAACTTTTAAAATCTGACAATGACGTCCTAATTCCATGATGAGTCGACATTCCGCTCTGAACTCAGAACTTAGTGGAGCCATATCCAAAATACTCCCACATGCCATAAATCAGCTTTCTGCGCCCGGCAGTTTCTCCAATCAATTCGTTACAGATATATATATATATATATATATACACACATACACATTAATCGAGTTTTAATAGTAAGGATATATACAAACGCGCTTGCTTGTGCTGTGCGGCTTGCGGACACTGCGTGTCCGCAGAGTCGCCCTGCGGGCGCCTGGAATTCTAAACAATTTTTGGAATGTTTTTCCTTTATATATATATATTGTAAACAAAAGTAAACAAATCCTTAATATTAAAACTCGATTAATGTGTATATATATATATCTGTCACGAATTGATTGAAGAAACTGCCAGGCGCGTAGAAAGCTGATTTTTGGCATGTGGGAGTCTTTTGGCTATGGGTCCAATAAGTTCTGAGTTCAGAGCAAAATTCGACTCATCATGGAATTATGACGTCATTGTCACATTTTTAAAAGTTAAGCAACACAGTTATTCGGGCATAACTCAGCCATTATACGAGATAGAAGGCTGAAATTTTAATAGAATCTGTATACTAACACGTCTCACATATGATACAACTATCATCAAAAAATGATGACTCATCACATTGCTATGACGTCATCATTACTCATCAAAATTTTAAAATTGACAAATTTGGCGTTTTTCTGAGTGATATCGATTTTAAAAGTAAGATGGACATATTTAGAGATGATATCTCCCTTAAAATTAACCAATGTCACCTCCATGGGACCGAACGGAGCCTCTGGCGGACATAAAGTGTCCGCCAGCCGCGCAGCGCAAGCAAGCGAAGCGCGCTTCTAACTATTATATCGATCTGAAAATATAATATTCGAAATCTACACCCCAGAAAATCCCGTGCCAACCGTTGGATGCTAGTCTCTAGCCTATTTTTGGAATTTGTTTACTTTATGTATCTATTGTAAACAAAAGTAAACAAATAATTTATCATATCGATCTGAAAATATGATATTCGAAATCTACACCCCTAAAAACCCCATTTCAACTGTTGGAAGCTAGTTTCTAGCATAATTTTCAAAATTTGTCAAATCGTGTGAAAATATGTATATAAAGGTGTGAAAATATAGAAATAACCTTTTTAACTGCTATACACTATAATATATAATTGAGACATTCATAAAACTTATTGCTTTGAAGTATTAATTACAATTACAGCCTACAATATTGTCGTATAATGATTTCTATTGTGAGAGTGAAGCCGACATAGTATTGTATAGAAAAGGTGTGAAAAATTGTTTTCCATTTTTTTGCAGAGTAGAGAAAATTTCGCTTAGATCTTATAACTTAATCGTAGATTCATCATTTGAAACCTACATGCCAATTTTCGTGTCTCTACGACTTGCCAATTCTTCAATCAATTCGAACAAACAAACAAACAAAAAATCCTAGCATTTTAATATATAAGATACTATATGGAACGAATTGATTGAAGAAAGTGTAATGCACACAAAGCTGATTTTTAGCGTTGTTTGCAACTGTCATCAAAATATAATGACTCATCACTTTGCTATGATGTCATAATGATCCTTGGAAATTTGATAAATCATGTGCTTTTTCGTGTGATATTGTTTATAACAGTAAGACAGACGTATTTAGAGATGCTATCTACTTGGGGCATTCAAAAAGTTCTAATCCCATATCTGTACCTCTATTAATAGTGAAAATAGGTATTTTCGTTTGGTCTATTGTAATCATACGGGATCAGGTTCAAAATTATATATTGGTTTATTTTTAAACGACAATTATTGTAGCACCTATATTAGATTTTTCTATATCGGTTTAAGGTAGTCCCTTTGACTGGAGCAACTCTATTAAAACACCTTCCGTTTACTCTTTTACATTGGTTCTTAATTACGATTTTCACAATTTTTATCTTCCAAATTTAGCTTTAAGCCATTTCCAACGGGATGATTCCAACTTTTCGACACTACCCTAAACTGATGTGCAAAACCTAATGTAGGAACCACAATAATTGTCCTCTTAAAATAAATCAATATATAAATTGGGAACTGATCCTCTAAGGTATATAATAAACATATCGAAAATATCTTATTTTCACCATCATTTGAGATATAGATATGGGATTAGAACTTTTTGAATGCCCTAATACATTATTATTAATCAATATGAGCCTAGGTGTCCAAAGGGCCCTCCGGTGGACACAAAGTTTCGCCAGCTGCTAGCGGAAACAAACGAAGTGTACTTGTAAACATAAAAGAGGAAAAAACTTAACAAAATCGAATGGTTTAAAATATACACAATATAAAGTAAGAACTCAGAGTAAATACTGAGATATGTACTATATAAAGGTATATACTTGTACAACTCATTACAAATGACCTGTGAATGTGAAAACTGAATGTACCACTATTGTACCCTTAAGCCTTCATAATCCAATTTCTTAATATTGGATAGACATTCTCGACTTAAAAACAAAGTGTGTAAATGCAGCGAGATCTTCATGTGATAGGTTATCTAAAATGTTTAAGCAAGTAGACAAGTAGTTTGTGATATGTGTAATTCGATAGTACATTTTACAGTGCCATCTCGTTTTATCAACTGTGGACAATTTTCCCATGCTTCTTTTGCCATGTGCTGTCAGTTATCCACTATATCCTTACATTTAAGGATACCGCCCGTGAAAAATCCATTGGTTTGGCTTACAACATATATCAAGAATAGATATATATAAGATGTTAAGCGTGGGCAGGTAGTGCAATTAAAAAATATTGAGACATGCCAAACATCTTTTGGTTAGCATTTCTAGTTTTTGAGTTACAGCGTCTCAAATTCGATTTTTTTCCGTTTTTCCCTAGCACATCTTAATGGTAAGCCCTCCTCCACTCTGTGGTTTTTTTGAAACACATGTTTGGATCAAATGCTTCGAAAATTTATTCATATATAGTCTATAAAATTTGCAGTCGCATAGAACGAAAAGAAAGTTAAAATAACCAAAATTGTTAATTTTATAGGGATTTGAAAAAAATTGCAATAAAATTTTATTTAGAATTCAGCCATAAAATCACAAATTTATTAGATATCGAAAATCGAGTGGGCCTACGTTCATCGCCTAATGATATGGAACAACTCCTGAAATTTTCAAACCTCTATCTCAAAGCAATTTTGAGTTAAAATTTTTGAAAGACGGTCAATTTTGGAATTTTAAAGTCCCGAGATATAGGGACTTGAAGTTTTGATGTTAAGAACGAAGTAAAATGAGCTATTACCGATAAATAAAAGCATCCATGGGCATTTAATCGCATGTATACTAATGAATTAGATGTATTCCAACAGATTTTGGTGAAAATAGCAAAATTATACTGAAAATTCACAAATTACCTTGAGGCCTAACCCCGAATATTTTGAACCAATTAGGGAATATAATTCATATTCCTAGCACTACAACGTATAATTCATCTGTTTAGAATGAATAAAGAGCTTCTAAAAATTATATTAGGAAGTTAGAGAGAGAGTCTACGACTTTTAGTTTACAAATTAGGATTTTCGAAAAATGCTACGTCATCACGTGATTAAAATTTAAAACTTAGCATTCCATTCCATGTAGTACACTTATTATTTAAGAATCATAGATATACCGTCTTGAAAAGTATATTAGGAATTGAGAGCTAAGAATTTGGGTGTATATTTCTTGAGATATCGAGGAATCTGTTTTTGGACCATAAATGGGGGGCTTTGACCGAATTTTGGAGATAAATGCTTTGAACTCCAAAATAATCATGTTGAGTGCTTCAAAATATCTGTATACATTGCTAATGACTATTGCATTGTTTTTTGAGTATAATAGCTACTTTTGGGAACTTATTTCATGACAAGATTCGCCATTTTCTAATATATTCGATGATAAGTCAAGAAATATTTACTTTTTGTCAAAGAGATATTTGAGGAACCTATATATTATCATATATATCCTTTCATTTAAGATTATACAAGATTATATATCTTCAATAGTTTTCAAGCATTGACATCGAGCACTTTCGGGGCCATAGAGAGGTTTGATGTCCGAACTTTACCTACAATATACTATAACTTACGAACTAATGGTCGGATCTGAACAAATTTTTTTTTTAACTGTTCTGAATTCTTTTCTATACACAATACCTAATATCACAACGTCCATTTCCCGAGCATTTTAGAAATGAAGTCCCTCATAAAGATATTTTTGATTGGATTTTAAGTCCCTCTTTTTCTAAATTCATCTGTTTTATAATATTTAAAGGGGCCAAAACCATTTTGAGGTTCATATAATTGAAAAAATATCAGATAAGTTAGAAAATAATTGATGAATGCGCCGCAAAACCACGAATAACTTTCCGATTTTTAGTACGACTGAGCTTTAGGTGCTCAGTTCTAGAATATCAAAATAAATACCGTCCAACAAGTACGATTAGATGGTAGACTACTCAATAGTCCGATGGAATTAGCATTAAAAAATTTCACCATTTTTTTTTATGTCAGGCGATGATTTTCGAGGGCGGTATCCTTAAGAATGAAGAATTCTGCTTTTAGCGAAAGTTCATGAGCTGTGAGTCAGGACACATTTTCTAATTCTGATTTGAATAGTAGACACTGGTAAGGCTCAATTTCTGAACCTCCCGCTAAATACTTTGGGATGAATGAAATGGTAAATAACCTGAAATTGTTTTTCACAGCATTTCTAGCCCCCTTATCCTGATCACACATCCCATAGATATGTATTAATTGAGAAATAAGCTAAAATAGTGAATCAGGGCCCAAAGCTTCTGCTAAAAATGTCTTGATGATCGATGTTCCAAGACGATTTAGTAATAGCATAGCCTACTGTATATAAGGCCTGACAGTAACTTGCGGATTTCGGACTAGGGATGCAGTAGAAGATGGTTGAAATAATACATGAGCTGTCTTAAATCATTAACACAGCACAAGAGCTTAGGAATGTATTACCAGCATATATAAATATGGTGGCAAAGTACTCATATCCGTTGGGCATATTGGTCACATTTGGTAATCTGTCGAATATCATGTAAACCATTGAATTTAGACAAATAAATTATATTATCACTTGATAGGAAATAGTCTATTGGTTATCAAATGGAATTACATTTGAATGTCTAGCTATCGCAGTTTTCAAGATATAACCCCAACTGACCAAAGCACGTTTCCATAGCAACGGTGAAATGTAGCAACATTCCATGAAAAATTCCAAATTTTTCGTATTAACCCATTCCCATCTCAGTTCTATGCGGAAGATTTTATAATATAAACACTTAGAAGTGCCCTTAAACGACTTCTGAAAATCACCATCCTCTTCTTATTAACCTCCACTGGCTGCCTGTTAAACATCGTATCCTCTTCAAAATCCTCCTCATAACTTACAAAGCCATCCATTCTCTTGCTCCGGACTATATCATCCAGCTCATACAGGTTAAGACATCCAATCGTACTCTACGATCATCCAACGCCATCCTCCTTGAGCATCCTACTATCAAATCTTCCAAAACTCTGGGTGATCGTGCATTCACTTTAGCTGCGCCTGTTGAGTGGAATCTTCTGCCTCCGAGCATTCGGAATGCCCCCTCACTTCTTCTCTTCAAAAAACTCTTGAAAACTCATCTTTTCCGTATCGCGCACGACACATCCACTTGAATAAATACTTTAAATTAATTTCAATGCATATACATACATACCTTACAAGCATACATACACATACATACGTACATACATAACACACACCTACTTTTATTGAATTGTACAGCGCACTTGAACATATTAATATGGAATCTGCGCTATATAAATGTATATTATTATTATTATTATGGTAATAGATATCTTTTATTCACGATGGAAATATTTCACAAATCCACTGAATTCATCATCAGAAATGAGAAAAAGTTATTCATTCACATTTCAAAATAGGTACATTTGGCAAAAAAAACTAAAATGGCTTTTTTTGCATTACAAAAAATCTGATTCAAATGGTTTCCAAAATGCACTGACCTGAACATCCTATAATTCTACAAATTTAGATTGTTCGTGGAAAAAGTGTGGAATATTTTAGGGACTGCTTCGTTTTTCAGTGATTAGATGTACTGTATCAAGTAAGTATAACTCGTGACAAAAACAAAGCATTTTAAGATAAACAAGCGCGCTTCGCTTGCTTGCGCTGCGCGGCTGGCGAACACTTTGTGTCCGCCGGAGGCTCCCTTCGGTCGCCTGGAGGTTACATTGGTTAATTATAAGGGAGATATCATCTCTGAATATGTCCATCTTAGTTTCAAAATCGATATCACTCGAAAAATCACCAAATTTGTCAATTTTTAAAATTTTGATGAATAATGATGATGTCATAACAAAGTGATGAGTCATCATTTTTTGATGATAGCTGCATCACATGTGAAGTGTGTTAGTATACAGATTCAATTAAAATTTCAGCCTTCTATCTCTTATAATGGCTGAGTTATGCCCGAATAACTGTGTTGCTTAACTTTTAAAAATGTGACAATGACGTCATAATTCCATGATGAGTCGACATTTTGCTCTGAACTCAGAACTCACTGGAGCCATAGTCAAAATACTCCCACATGCTAAAAATCAGCTTTCTGCGCCCGGCAGTTTCTTCAATCAATTCGTTACAGATATATAGATAGATAGATATACAAGCGCGCTTCGCTTGCTTGCGCTGCGCGGCTGGCGGACACTTTGTGTCCGCCAGAGGCTCCCTTCGGTCGCCTGGAGGTGACATTGGTTAATTATAAGGCAGATATCATCTCTAAATATGTCCATCTTAGTTTTAAAATCGATATCACTCGAAAAAACACCAAATTTGTCAATTTTTAAAATTTTGATGAGTAATGATGACGTCATAGCAAAGTGATGAGTCATCATTTTTTGATGATAGTTATATCATATGTGAGGTATGTTAGTATACAGATTCTATTAAAATTTCAGCCTTCTATCTCCTATAATGGCTGAGTTATGCCCGAATGACTGTGTTGCTTAACTTTTAAAAATGTGACAATGACGTCATAATTCCATGATGAGTCGACATTTTCGTCTGAGATCAGAACTTACCGGAGCCATAGCCAAAAGACTCCCACATGCCAAAAATCAGCTTTCTACGCCTGGCAGTTTCTTCAATCAATTCGTTACAGATATATATATATATATATACATTAATCGAGTTTTAATAGTAAGGATATACACATTAATCGAGTTTTAATAGTAAGGATAATCTTGGTCCGTGTAAACTAGCATCCTCAATCATTATGCTAGACTAAGACCACTCCAAAAGGATACACGGCTCTCACATACCTGCGTTGTTTCGCCATTGTAAAGTACATACGTATGTACACTGAAAGGACAAAAGTATTTCAACACAATTTATTTTATACATCCACTTATCCAATCCCTAGTTATTTCATTATTAAATTAAATTCACTTCAACTGTATTCTCACTTTTTTCAAGTAAGAATTCCACTTATATCTCCGTACTTGAATTTATCATAGTACTTGAATTTATCAAATCTTTCTATGTCTGTTAGACTGATTTTAATGCCAGGTCAAAAGAAATTCCATCCTCCGTAAGAGACCAAGCAGTGGGATTATCAAAAGCTGGCAAATCCTGCCGAAATATAGCGAATATTCTAAAAATAAATTATTCGTCAGTTTATTACATTCTTAAGAAGTACCGCCAAACAGGCTCAACAAAACTATGCCAAGGGCTGGTAGACCAAAGCTAATTTCGCTTCGTGCCTCCAGGCGGTTGAAGTCTATCGTGAAATGTAATCGAAGAGGAGGACTCCGAGAGCTTACGCAGTTATTCAATGTAAGTAAAGAAGTCACTGTCTCGCAAAAGACTGTGGGTCGGAATATCCATAGCCTGGGATTCCATGCTCGACGTGCGTGTAAGAAACCCCTAATTTCTTCGAAAAATAGATTAAAAAGGTTAGCATACCATAAACGTCATAAATTATGGAGTGTAAATGATTGGAAAGATGTTATTTTTTCGGACGAATCAAAATTTAATTTCTTTCATTCGGACGGGCGAGTAAAGGTATGGAGGCAGGCGCATGAACGCTATCACCCTGATTGCACGGCAAATACTATCAAGGGGTTTGGAGGGTCACTAATGTTTTGGGGGTGCATTACCTTTCAAAAGCTCGGACCATTGATTGAAGTTAAAAGTACTTTAAATTCAGAAAATTATATATCTAATATTCTAGATCCATTTCTGACATTCTGGAGAAAGTTCAGGAGAAAGAAGAAAGTTTTCATGCAGGACAATGCACCGTGCCATACATCAAAAAGAGTAGAAACCTGGTTTGGGTTAAAAAAGGTGAGAAAATTGATATGGCCCCCGCAATCACCGGATTTAAACCCTATAGAAAGTGTATGGGAGATATTATTCAGAAGGGTAAGGGAAAACTATCAACGAAGATCCTTGGAAGAATTACGGGAGAAGATAATGGAAGAGTGGAAAAAATTCCCAAAGAAATAATTCACAAATTATACAAAGAACTACCAACAAGAGTAAAAGAGGTCAAAAAAATGGGAGGGTACGCGACGAAATACTAAGGACGAATTAGTGAGCGTGACATTTTTTCTTGTCATTTACTTTATAGTTCTTTACTTAGTTAATAATTCATAGTGTTGAATATTGAATTGTTACGTGTAACTTCAATTGTTACAGTGTGTAACGTTTAGCTTTTATGATTAATTATTAAATATTACGTATGTGTTGAAATACTTCTGTCCATTCAGTGTACATAGTACACAGTCAGTCTGTCTCATATGTATTACATTGATGACAGTAAATTTGTACTTTGACTCTGATTCATCGTGGCACTCACACCCATAAATGCTGTGTAACAAATCTTCATATATTAAGCATATACAAATGGAATGTTTTAAACTAAAAACATAATTTTGCAAAGAAAAATATCATCCAAACTCTCGAACAAGCAAACAAGCGGCCCGGTTTCCGAGAGTAATTAGTATAGAACACGACCGTATTTTTTCCGATGCGCCCCGGTTTGCGGTCTGCCCCTGTATAAGGGAGCCCCCGATTTCGGAATTGGACAGTACTTAAAAATCTTATTACATCGTTCCAATGAAGAAGAAATGCATTTTATTGATATAAAGACGATTAGAAAAATGACACCGGTTGATCAGTTCAAATATTAGAAATATATTTGTTGAAGGTTTAAAAAGTGAGCAATTTGAATATGTAGCATATATCGAAATCTTATGGAATTATTAATTAGATGCTTTTAACTAATATCTGAGCCTATGAGGTAGGGGGGGAAGGAAAATGAGGTTGGATAAAGTTTGCAATACCTAAGCATTCCAATTTTAACTTTTTGAAAGCCAATAGATTACTCCATATTAAGCTATTATATTATTTCTAAGTCTATATGCGACGCCTATAGTTGATTTAATTTAGTTAAGTTATTTGTGAGAGTACTCACTAGGTCTAGTAAAAATTCCGTTGTAGAAGATTCGAGTAAATTTTGGCATTGATGATTCCCCAAACATACACCCCTGTGCCCATAGATTACTGGGGTTGTCAGTCTCCCACCGGAATCATACCCTTAAATTTAATTGTGGTTTGACACCAACTAGTGTAGGGTTGTGCGCACGTTTGCAGAATGCTTTGGGGGTTATAACCCCACAATAAAGCCCTATTCTGTGTGGCTAAATGATTTTAAGTAGTTCATATTTTAGTTCAACCATCTACTACATTCCAAAATCCAAGTTTTTGAGAGGCCTTGTGTGCAGTAGGCTATGGTAAGAGATATGCTTAATTTAATTTCAATTTCGAATTCTCCTCAATTTAATTGCTCAATTTTATAATCATTCAACTCAATTACTCTCCAAACAGAAGTTAAGGATACCGCCCTCGAAAAACATCGCCTGACATAAAAAAAAATGATGGATTTTTTTATTGTTAATTCCATCGGATTATTGAGTAGTCTACCATCTAATCGTACTTGTTGGACGGTATTTATTTTGATATTCTAGAAATTAGCACCTAAAGCTCAGTAGTACTAAAAATCGGCTAGTTATTCGTGGTTTTGCGGCGCAATCATCAATTATTTTCCAGCTTATCTGATAATTTTTCAATTATATGAACCTCAAAATGGTTTTGGCCCCTTTAAATATTATAAAACAGATGAATTTAGAATAAGAGGCACTTAAAATCCAATCAAAAATATCTTTATGAGGGACTTCATTTCAAAAATGCTCGGGAAATGGCCGTTGTGATATTAGCTATTGTGTATAGAAAAGAATTCTGAACATTTTTTAAAAAAATTTGTTCAGATCCGACCTTTAGTTCGTAAGTTATAGTATATTGTAGGTAAAGTTCGGACATCAAACCTCAATATGGCCCCGAAAGTGCTCGATGTCAATGCTTGAAAACTATTGAAGATATATAATCTTGTATAATCTTAAATGAAAGGATATATATGATAATATATAGGTTCCTCAAATATCTCTTTGACAAAAAGTAAATATTTCTTGACTTATCATCGAATATATTAGAAAATGGCGAATCTTGTCATGAAATAAGTTCCCAAAAGTAGCTATTATACTCAAAAAACAATGCAATAGTCATTAGCAATGTATACAGATATTTTGAAGCACTCAACATGATTATTTTGGAGTTCAAAGCATTTATCTCCAAAATTCGGTCAAAGCCCCCCATTTATGGTCCAAAAACAGATTCCTCGATATCTCAAGAAATATACACCCAAATTCTTAGCTCTCAATTCCTAATATACTTTTCAAGACGGTATATCTCTGATTCTTAAATAATAAGTGTACTACATGGAATGGAATGCTAAGTTTTAAATTTTAATCACGTGATGACGTAGCATTTTTCGAAAATCCTAATTTGTAAACTAAAAGTCGTAGACTCTCTCTCTAACTTCCTAATATAATTTTTAGAAGCTCTTTATTCATTCTAAACAGATGAATTATACGTTGTAGTGCTAGGAATATGAATTATATTCCCTAATTGGTTCAAAATATTCGGGGTTAGGCCTCAAGGTAATTTGTGAATTTTCAGTATAATTTTGCTATTTTCACCAAAATCTGTTGGAATACATCTAATTCATTAGTATACATGCGATTAAATGCCCATGGATGCTTTTATTTATCGGTAATAGCTCATTTTACTTCGTTCTTAACATCAAAACTTCAAGTCCCTATATCTCGGGACTTTAAAATTCCAAAATTGACCGTCTTTCAAAAATTTTAACTCAAAATTGCTTTGAGATAGAGGTTTGAAAATTTCAGGAGTTGTTCCATATCATTAGGCGATGAGCGTAGGCCCACTCGATTTTCGATATCTAATAAATTTGTGATTTTATGGTTGAATTCTAAAGAAAAATTTTTTGCAATTTTTTTCAAATCCCTATAAAATTAACAATTTTGGTTATTTTAACTTTCTTTTCGTTCTATGCGACTGCAAATTTTATAGACTATATATGAATAAATTTTCGAAGCATTTGATCCAAACATGTGTTTCAAAAAAATCACAGAGTGGAGGAGGGCTTACCATTAAGATGTGCTAGGGAAAAACGGAAAAAAATCGAATTTGAGACGCTGTAACTCAAAAACTAGAAATGCTAACCAAAAGATGTTTGGCATGTCTCAATATTTTTTAATTGCACTACCTGCCCACGCTTAACATCTTATATATCTCTATTCTTGATATATGCTGTAAGCCAAACCTATGGATTTTTCACGGGCGGTATCCTTAATCAATTCCAATGTGCCACTTCGTACCATCAATGCCATCATATACAATGGTAAATACTCTTCATATGTGCTATAAAGTAGCAATTGCCTAAACTACTTGATCTTATAATAGAGCAATAAAAATGAAAATACTTTCGTCCAGGGAGTGTATATAAAAATAATAGGAATATATATAAATAATGGATATTAAGTAAATATTACCTGAACCAGGAGAAATTTTTGTGATTCGCGATTTCGCTGCAAATTCTGTTTTAAACTGATGATGGTTAGATTGAACACGTTTTATTGGGAATGTGCACGAATTTTTTTCATTGGGAATAGAAGATTCAGAATCTATCTCAGAAATTAAATGAGACAATTCAAAATGAAACATTGGATTCAAATCTCAAAAGAAATAATTTTATAAAATAAAGAAAAAAAGGGAATATTAAGAGCTTCATATTTAGTATTGTACAGTATTTAATTAATGGTGATGATTTGAGTGTACAGAATATTTGGATATTTGGTCTATCTAGTACTCATCAAGATAGTTAGTTTTCAATTTGGTCCGTCAATATGTAAACACATAATGAGTAGTCGACTTCTGTCAGGATTGGTACAATCGTAAAGAATATCGCCAATGGTGGGTATTTCGTTGTAATAACACAACGAAATATGATTTTTAAAAATTATAGAAGCGGAAATCGCATTCAATTTTGAAAAATGCATTGCTAATTCAGAATGGTATCACTATAGTACTAGTAGGAAATGGCATCGTTTGAATATCTAATAATTTTGTAGTAATGAATAATAAAGGCACAAAGATTGATAACTACAGTGGGAAACTGTTGTTGTTGTTGGAGGAAACAAACGGGAGAAAACGAAACCTTACTCTTGGGGGTGAAGCTTTCAATTAAAGCGCTTCCTAAGCAACTGATGCAATTCCAGACATGAAGGATTATACCTCTCGCTAATAAGATACATCAATCAAAATAATGAGTCTATTTTCAGGTACAACTATAGTAATGCACACCTTAAGGTTGGCCTTTCCTATAAAAGCTAACTTTTGACTTTTTCAACCGATTCATTTAATTTTTCCAGTGCAGATTTGAATCGCAGAGTTATCTGCAAAACTGCATTAATAATTGAAATAATTAAAGAGATATAAAAATTTGGTCATTTTACAAGTAAGAAATCGGAAACAATATGCTTACAATCCATTAGAAACTTTTCAAATTCATTCATAAATCGATGATCTAACTAATGAATAGACAGATATTTGAAATTTTGAAAATTGTTAAAAATTCACACCAAAACATCCGAGGAATTAAATTTTTAGTAATTTAGACAATATTTTTTTCTTAATTCTCTTTTTATTTGTATTATAAAATTTCTGTCTATTCATTATGTTCTACTCTTCGAGATCTATCAGAAACCATTAAGTTTTCGTCCCTATGTTGAATTTACAAAAAGTTATCACCTTTATAATTGCTGAAAAAAAGTCTCTGAAAATAGGATTTAGAAAATATTTATATATGTCCCTCAATTTCCATTAGTTTTAACTGTTTTGGAATATTAAATAACATGCAAATATCCTTATTCGACAACATATAGCACTACTTAACTTCAAAATATGGTATATCAAATTTTTCTCAATCAAAAGTGGGAAAAATGGTCATTGCTGACTGGCAACCCAAAAATAACCTCATTCGATAGTGTCCTCCGGAATTCGAGATCAATAACTTCTTCGAACCATGTCAGATCATCATTTTAATACTAAATTCGTGCTCAGCACTAAATTTCCAGCAATTTGATATATATTGACTATATTTGGAGAAGTTTGAAGTTTTGGATGTCCATGCATAGCAACGGTCAGAAATTTTTTCACATTCTTGGCCGTTGTTAGGAATCCGCAGCCAAAGAATTTCTCCAAATATGTCCAATATATATATTAAATTGCTGGAAATTTAGTGCTGAGCACGAATTTAGCATTAAAATGATGATCTGACATGGTTCAAAGAAGTTATGGATATGAGACAAAATGTGTCCTTTTTTAGGCGACACCAGGTGGTACAAGTGGCTCTAAGTGGCGAAATATTAGCATTGAAATTCTAAAAATCAAAATTGTTGTTTAGAACCCCTTTAGTTATCCTAAAATGGTTAAAAAGGACTTTTGGCAAATTTTTGATAAAAAACAAAATGCCCATAGGAAAGGCCAACCTTAAGGATTTCTTTAAGTTTAATGGTTGTTGTATTATTATAGAACTCACTGAATGATGAAGATAGAACCAAAGATCACCAAAATCGGGCAAAAATTGACAAAGTTACATTGATTTTACCGTTTTAAGCCAATCTCTATGGGAAAATGTTGAAAATGAGAATGAAGCCAATTAAGCACCAATTACTATGTTATGTAGGTTCGATTTTATCTGCATACTATACTCACATGTTTTGCTTCTCTTTGTAGTGATGATGCAACCTGATACGTATCTTTGGTTTTTAAATTGAATCAATTATACAACATTGCATGTCAATCATTCTGAATAATTATAGAACATCGCTGTTTTCTTCAACTTGTAGTAGTTATTAATTAATTATGGTTTGCAAACCAGCGAACTCGGCTACTTAATATAAACACCTCAGCAACCTGGGCTGCTATCAGCCTCTCAGTGCCCCTTAACCAAAATAAATAAATAAAAATTAAAATTTCTTTAAAAATAAATAAATAAATAAAGATCACCAAAATGTTCCACAGCTATAACTTCTTTTAACAGTGCCAGATCATCTTTTTAATGCTGAATTCATGCTCAGCACTAAATTTCCTGCCATTTGATATATATTGACCATATTTGGAGAATATTTTGGTTGCCTTTTCCTAGCAATGGTCAGGAATGTGAAAAAATTCCAGCAGCCCAGGTTGCTGGGGTGTTTATATTAAGGATACCGCCCTCGAAAAAACATATGATTTGGCTTACAGCATACGATGAAAGTAGAGCTATATGAGATGTTAAGCGTGGGGAGGTATCTCCATCAAGAAATACTGGCACATTCCAAACCGTTTTTGATTCCCATTTCTAGTTTTTGAGATAGTGTCTCGAAGTCTGTTTTTTTCGTTTTCCGCTAGCACATCTTAATGGTAGAAATTTGGGCACTCAAGGAATTGTTTAGGACAGTGGTTCTCAACCCTTTTCTTTTGGCGCCCCCTTTGGTTCCTATCAATTCTTTCAGTGCCCCCCTTCTAGTTGTAATTTGTAATGTTAGGAATTTTAGAATCATGATTATTACTACTGTATGTCAAGTACACTGTAATAATTGTCAATCAATGTACGTAGTTCAAAGTCAAATACTAATAATTTAGCCTTGAGATTCATAGTTAATGGGAACCCTGAGGTTGATGATCACCGGCAAGTTTCGCTACATCAGGCTCAAAATTCGTTAACATTAAACGTAGGTCGCCATTTTTCACTATATCCAACCGATTTCGCTGCTTAGTGTGAAGTCCCATTACTGTACTGAATCCCTTCTCAACTAAATATGAAGTTGGAAATGCGATGATCAAAAGCTTTGACCTTTGCAATGCATGCAATAATGTTCGACAAAGGAATATTATGATAGTCAAAAAACGATCGAACAACTTCAAATATACTAGATACTCCCTCGTATCCGTAACTAGAGATCTGGCGAATAGTAATTTCTCGAATACTACTCCATCTTTTGTAAAGCGTACGTATGGCAGTAATAGTGCTTCATTGTCATGAAAAGTAGACTCATCCAACTGGAGAGAAAATTCTATAACTCGAAGTATATCAATTAGCTGATTCTCCACATCAATGGCCATCTCGTCGATTCTCCTAGATACAGTATCATTGCTCAAAGGGATGGATCTGATTATATCTAGGGCACTCTGGTGCATAACGGTTGAAATAACTTGTGCAATAGCGGCAGAATTAGCGTTTCTCCAATATTATGTGGTTTCCCACATTTTGCAATTAATTTGGAAATGTTATATGATGCTACGAGTCCATCTCTATTCTTATTATTGCCTTTCTTGAACATATCAGAAACAGGCTTTTGCTTAATGGCTTTATCTTTCAAATATTCGAAGAATGCAATGTCTTTATTTGACTTGATCACTATGCTTTGTAGAAAAATGTTCTTTCAATCGGGAAGGCTTCATCGCTTCATTGGAAAAAACATGATCACACATGAGACACATAGGAAGCTGACAATTATATGGTGAGGGGATAAATCAATAACGCAAATAATCCACGAAATATTGTCGACATTTCCTTTTAATTGAAGCATTCATTCAGCCTTTATCTAAAATATATTCTGGACGATAATTATATATTACGAATTTCGTTTTCCTTTTATACTATCGATGAATGGAATACAGACGATTCGGGAGGAAGTTGGCGTTATTTGAATCCAAACAAGCGCTTCTTGACAATAACAGAATACATAAAGTTAATAATAGAATCCTTATCTTACTTGAGTTCAATTGTTAGTTGTAATTCGATAAATACTACATTTTCATAATACAATTTGACCAATATGTTATTAAGAAGGGCAAATACCCCCTAAAATTTATCATTTTCTTTCAGGGCCCAAGTTCCACTCAGTGCCCCCCTAGATTTTTCAAACGCCCCCGTTGAGAACCCCTGGTTTAGGACATACCAAGGAATCAAATGCTTCCAAAATCGAATCATAGATAGTCTACCATATTTGCAACATCATAGTACCAGAAGAAAGTTAAAATGACAAAAATTGTAAATTTTATTGGTGTCCGAAAAAAAAGGGCCAAAAATGTGTTTTGGGGGAAATTAGGAATAAAATCACCGAGTTAGAATAAAAAAATTTGAGATGATTGGATAATTGAAGTCGACGTTCACTATCCAAAATTTTACCAGCATAATCCAACCATTTTCAGAAAAATTCATATAGCTCGTTTAACCAATCCATGGTCCAGAAAAAAAGGTCTGCGCCATTGCCTTAGTGTATTATAATGCTATGGTAGTTCTTTAACAGTTGATAAGCAGGATGTGAAGTGCATCGAAGCAGAAGGGCAAATTTGAGAATGGCTGATGTATAGTTAGTATACAGGGTGGCTCATAAGTTCTGATACAAGCTTCATTATGTATAAAATGATTTATACTCAAACAATCTTAGCTATTATGGTATTTAAAGATTTTAAATCGAATATTATCGATTATTTTAGAAGACTTTTCCAGTCTAAGACCTGGAACTGTGTTTTGTGTGGTGAGTTTTATGGGGGAAAAATGTGTCCTGGCACGCAGCGAAAATCGAGAATCAAGGTCGCTACTTCTGTAAAAAAGGTCTTTATCATCGATGTCCTATGACGATTTAGCACCAGATACCTTTCATTCACCATGGAAATATTTCATAAATCATTGAATTCATTATCAGAAACGAGATAAAGTTATTATTTCACGTGTTCAAATTCGGTACATTTTGCAAAATCACCCAAAATTGCACTTTTTTTCACAACTCCAAAAATCTGATCCAAATGGTTCTCAATATGTACTGATATAAACATCCTATATTTCTACAAATTTAGAGTGTTCGAGGAAAATGTGAGAGCCAATTTTTCGTAGAATTTGAAGACTCTAGAAAGATCATTTGAAAAGCAGTGGGTCCTGACACTCGATTTTCGCTGTGTGCCAGGACACATTTTTTTCCCATAAAAATCACCATACAAAACACAGTTCCAGATCTTAGACTGGAAAAGTCTTCTGAAATCATTGAGAATATTCGATTTAGAATCTCTAAAGACCATAATAGCTAAGATTGTTTGAGTATAATAAATTTTATACCTAATGAAGTTTGTCACAGAACTTATGAGCCACCCTGTACATGCCAACCTGAGCCATGATAAAAGCGGGACTCAGCGTTGAATTAGGCGGGACATGGCGGGACGCAATAGAAATGTACTATACATATAATTAAAAAAGCGGGACATAATGGGGAAATTTCATGTAAAAGCGGGACACTCGCAAAAATGGCTCAATAGAAGAGTGTAAAAACGGGACAGTTGGCAAGTCTGAGTTAGGTCTACCACGAGGATTAATGTAACAAATTTTCAATAACTATAACTAGAATGTCGAATTTGGAGGTCGTGTTTTTGCAATAGTTAGAGAGGTTATCAAGTGGATACAAATGATTCAGCTTAGATCCTGCAGCCCTATCAATATGATCAGGTAGATCAGCGGTTCTCAAACATTTCCTCATTGTGTACCCTTAAAGCAGGATTTTATGCGGCTCGTACCCCTTCAAATGGATCACAACCTTACTTTATAAATATTATGTTTACAATCCCTTTAACCCAGTTGTGCAGAATATACTTGTTTTATTAATATAGAAATATAGCGCAAAATGAATTAATGGGATGGATGTGCTTGCATTTTGCGCACTAGGTTATCAATTCGTGGTACAGTTTTCGTAAGGGCCAGACGGAGATCATCTTCGACTGCCATCCGCGCTCGAAATTTGTTCTTGATTAGAAAGAGCGAAGAAAATCCTTGCTCACAGAGATAAGTGCTGGGAAACATTAATAAGGGTTTTACAGCTATTTTTGCCACGTTGGGATACATCGCGCTCATTTCGCACCAAAACTTGGTGAGTGAGAGTGTTTCGAATTTATCTCTGGCATTGGAATCGTTGATTAGTTCAACAAATTCTTCTTGTAGTATGTCAGGTATCGAAGTTACATCCAAGATAAATGGATTTCGAATCATTTTCATGTCCGAATCGCACAGATCTGGGAAGTAATCCTGAAGTTCATTGCGTAATGCGGATAGCTGAGCCTTTACTAGAGCACATATAGTACTCTGATCTGTAGTATCTCCAAGAGCTGCTGACAAGTTTTCAAAGAAATCTAACTTTCCAATGCTTACTTTAGCTTCCCAGAGTTCTAGTTTCATAAGAAATGCCCGAATCCTGTCCACAAAATCAATTATGGTAGTAAACCGTCCTTGGAGTGACTTGTTGAGCAAGTTGATACGCGTGAAAATGTCAGTTAAGTAGGCGAGTTTTTCAGCCATTCTTTATCTGAGAGTTTATTGAAAAATAATTTTGACTTCTCTTTCTCATCGCGTTCAAAGAATTCAAGCAATTGGTTTTTCAGTGAACTTACTCGAGAGAGCATGTTCCCGCGTAACAGCCAACGAACTTCAGTATAGAAGAGTAAATTTTCATGGTCACTATCTATTTCTTGGCACAATAGGCGGAACATACGTGTATTCAAAGCACTGGACTTGATAAAATTGACCATGGTTACAATATCGTCAAGAACAAGTTTTAGATGTGATGGAAGTGTTTTAGATGCAAGAGCATATCGATATATCATACAATGATTGTGTTTCGAGACTGGATTGACTCTCTTTACTCGAGCTCGAAATCCTGAATGAATCCCTAGCATAGCAGGTGCACCATCTGTTGTGCAAGCAGAAACGTTCTTCCAGGATAGTCCCATCTTTTCGAAATAATCAGAGACCTGCTGAAAGATATCTTCTCCTTTCGTAGATGTCTCCAGGCACTGACAAAATAGGAACTCTTCCTTAAAGTCCCCATCTTTAATGTACCGTGCAAATACCAGTAGCTGTGCACAACTAGAAACATCAGTTGACTCATCAAGTTGAATTGAAAAAGTTTTCAAAGGAGCTCCCAGAATCTCAGCAACTATCTGCTGCTCAACATCATCTGCCATATCTCTAATCCTGCGCTTAATGGTGTCGTTGGAGAACGGTAGAGAAGCGAGTTTCTTTTCAGCACTATCTCCCAGAACGCAATGTACGATGTCCTTGCAACAGGGGAGTATAAGTTTCTCTGCAATTGTATGCGGTTTCTTCGCCTGAGCGATGCGCAAAGCCACCATGTACGATGCACGAACGCCCGCCTGAGTCTGTTGACTGAATTGCCCTCCATGATCGAGACGGATTCGCTTTACTCCGACCTCTTTGTGCTTAAAGAAATCGATATCTTTAGTTGCAAGATCAGGGTGGCATCCGCTTAAATGGCGTTTTAGAAAACTTGGTTTCATCGAGCTCTCAGATAATACCTTACAACAAACTACACATTGTGGTAGTTCCTGCCCCTCTTTAAGTATGAATGTAAATCCGTACTTGATATAATCCTCATTATACTTCCGTTTCTTAGCAGATTCCATAATAATTTTGTTAAAGCGTAAATTGTCAAGGTCACAAACGAATACTGGTTCAATCAAGTATTTACGTTTTATACTTTGTAAGAATACTTCTATACACGGGTAGGTGTGATATGCAAATTGACATGGGGTGACACATAGGTATGTAGAGATAATGGAATCCTTAATAGCATAACCACAAACAATAGCACAGGTGATAACTAATAATTATAATTATTGAAGAAACCATTGCAACCGATATATTTTAACTAAGTATACTAATATCAATTTACTTTGTAAGTGCTGGTCTGTTGGGATGCTGGAGTGGGGCGAAATTTAATATAACCGAATTGATATTATTTTGTTAAACATCGGCGTAACCCTATAAAAAGTGTTGACGTACCCCCAGGGGTACGCGTACCCCAGTTTGAGAACCCCTGAGGTAGATGAATAGGAAAACCTTCAAAACTAACTTTGATATGAAAGTTCGTGTCAATAGAAATACATTCCTTTACACGTGAGATTCTAGCATCGATAACTAGATGGTAAGCAGTAACTGAGTCCTGTGCTATGTGTATCGTAACTCTCGATATTAGGGACTCTTTCTGAGATAATTGATGACATCTTCAAATTTTTGTATATATAGAACATGTTCATCTGATTGGAAAATACGTACCTTCGGTGGCTTGTGAATTGGGCGGGTACAACTGCCTGGCTTTTAGGTATTGACAACGGGTGGATGGTTGGAATTGGATTCAATGAAAAACTAACTAAACGTATTCGAATTTCATTCGATTTGATGTACTAAGCTTCAAAGTGATCAACACAAATTCAAGAATTACTAGTTATAACATAATTCAGTCGGTTCAAAATGGAAGCCATTTCTCACGTAGGACATCATACAAAGGAGTGTGCGGGAATCTTGAACGAGGAATATTAGGACCATTAGCATAACCGAAATTACAACCACATACTGAACACTTTTGATGGATATCTAAAGCTAGAGAATCCTCGAGTATAATAACATAAAAATATTCTCATTAGAATGGAAAGTTTAATACTTGTGGTTGTTTATAATAGCCCATGGATTACTTCAAGTCTTATGTGCAAAATACAAACTGTATATCATATCTATATTTTGCTGAAATTTAAGGATACCGCCCTCGAAAAATCTTGCCTGGCGTAAAAAAAAACGGCAAAATGTTTTATTGCTAATTTCATTGTATTACTGAAGGGTCTACCATCTGATAGCACTATTTGGACGGCAATTATTTTTATTTTTGTGAAATAACCCCCTAAAGTTTAGCGTTTTTAGAAATTGCAAAATTATTGGAGGATTTTAACTGATTTACCAATTAGTTTTTAACTTATTTGATATTATTTTAATGATATGAACCTTAACATTGTTATAGCACCTTTGGAGATTATAAAACACAAAGATTCAAAAGAATGGGCAAATAAAATCCAAACAAAATAGCTCTATAAGGGAGTTCATTTATATAACCCTCGGGAAATCGCAAGTTTGATCTCAGATATTTAGCGATCACTGGGTCAGAAATAAAATTCTGATCGTTTCAAAAAAAAATTTGTTCGGATCCGACCATTTGTTCTTGAGATATCGCATATTATAGGTAAAGTTCGGCCATAATATCCCTCTGGGGTACCGAAAGAGGCTGATGTCATATCTTAAAAACTATTGTAGATATATAATATATTATATCCTTAAATAAAAGGATATATGCGAAAATATATAGGTTCCTCGACCATTCCTTTGTCAAAAAATAAATAATTCTCGACTTATCATTGATTTAATTGTAATACAAATTCTATGGAGAACTTTGAATCTATTAGAAAATGGCGAATCTAATCATTAAATATGTGTCCAAATTTAACTATTATGCTAAATAGTGAATACAATTGCCGTTAATAATGTGTACAGAAAAATTGGAGAACTTTTGCTAATTATTTTGAAAGTTCTGGCCTTGGACCTCGCAGATTCGGTCAAAAACCCCCATTTAGGGTCCAAAAAGAGATATCTCTCTATCTTTGTAAATAGAAGTCCAAATTCTTAGTTCTCACTTCCAAATATACTTTTTATGAGTGTACATATATGATTCTTTGATAATAATTGCACTATACCCCATGGAATGTTAAGTTTTAGATTTTTGTCATATGATGTCGTAGCATTTTTCGAAAATCCTAACTTCGAAACTAAAAGTCGTATACTTTCGCTCTAACTTCCTAATATACTTTTTGGAAGCTTTTTATTCATTCTAAACTGATAGATTATACTTCGCAGTGCTAGGAATATGAAATATTATCTACAATTATTTCAAAATATTCGGAGTTAGGGGCCTCAAGGAAATTTGTGGATTTTCAGGGTACTTTTGCTATTTTTGGTGAATATTTGGCTTTAATATACCTAAATCAGCAGTATGGATGCGAATAAATGTCTGTGGATGCTTATGTGCATTATTAATAACTCATTTTACATTCTTCTTAACACCTAAACTTAAAATCTCCATATCTCGGGACTTTAATATTTCAAAATTGACCGTCTTTACAGAATTATTTCTCAAATTTGGTTTGAGATAGAAGTTTAAAAATTTCAAGAGTTGTTCCATATCATTAGGCGATGAACGTAGGACCACCATTTTTTGGATATATTCTAACTCGGTGATTTTATTCTTGATTTCCCCAAAAAAACAGACATGTTTGGCCCTTTTTTTTCGGACACCGATAAAATTTACAATATTTGTCATTTTAACTTTTTTTTCTAACTTTCTTGGATAAGACGAGTATTTTAATAGTGAGTTACGTTGCTAAGGAACAAATCTAAGGCATTTTTGTATGAAACTGTGGAAACTAAGCTAATTTAAGGCATTTTTGTGAAACTAATCGAATCCAAGGAGTAATTTAAGGCATTTTTAATAGGAAATGGTTGAAACTAGTAGAAACGGTGCTTTTAAGTTGCGAATATAAGAATCAGTGGCGAATCGAGGCATTTTTGATTGGGAATTGGTTGCTAAGGGACGAATTGTGGAATTTTGGCGAGAAATGGAATTAAAGTGATCGAAACGAGAAATTTTATGCAAAATATGGAAGAAACGAATGGAAATGGATCAAATGGAATGGAAATTAATGGAAACTAATGGAAACGGTTGCGAGTAGGGTTTAGGAATGGAATGTAGATAATCCGAGGATTCGATGAGCATTTTAGGCCAGAAATTTAGAATAAGGGACGGTTAAGCGACGCTTTTAGGTAGGAAACGAAACACGGGAAAGGGAGCAGTCCAAGGCATTTTAGGGTCGGTTGATAGGCACGGTAGCGAGTAAGCATGTGTTTTAGAGTGACGCTTCACAGTAATTCTTTACAACAAAACCAGCGGACTGGAAAGCGTTGATGAAGCAAGGATGCAATTATTCTGTCACGGGAACAAAACAATGGAGAAAATCCCACCTACTAAAGCAGCTCTTTTACAGCACTCGAAACGTGCAGCATATCAAGCTGGTGTCTGGACCACTAGTGAACTGACAAAACAGGACAGGCCTAGCCCAGAGGATTGGGGCTGGAGTTGGGATAACGAAATCCTAACTTGGACTCCTGTTTGGACAACTCTACCTCTTGCTAGCAAAGCTTGCGCTGAACTAATAAAGTGTGGGTGCGAGAATAACAATGGTTGTGGTGCCAGATGTGGCTGTAAAAAGGCTAACTGGTCATGTACTGAACTCTGTAGTTGTAACTGTATGAATTGTTTTGCAAAGCCACCTGAATGTATTCAGACATTTTTAAATTTTTAACCATAGCAACGATATAGCAACAATGGAATGTTACCACATTCCATTCACAAAAGTGGTCAGAATCTATTCGTGTGACCTATCAAATTGCAGGAAATTCATTGTAGATAAAGAATATCACCAATAATGAATGATTAGATTTGATTTAATGAAGTTAAATATTTTTAAAAAAACACCCTAATTTTGGGAAAGGAGGCAGAAAGTGAAAATTTTAAAAATAAAATTTTGACACGAAAAAATGATATTTGAACTTGGGGCCTATTAAAAAGTTAAAGTACTACATCTAAAGATGTCGTGAAAAAAAATTGGTGCTTTTGTCCAGCGTGTCCCCATTATTTCACTAAGCCACCTGACTATATGGAGAAACCTTCGCCATGCATCTTGTATATCCTTGGACCAATGATTCAACTTTTCAAAAACTGGAATGTACCTTCGTAATTAGAGCAGCAGTTGGCTACACTATACCTCTTTGGCATACTGCTATGAAAAATGTAAGTATGGATGAATAAATTGGGAATCAGGAAGAATATGTATGAAATATTGTAGTTAATCCAACATAAACTATCAACGATATTTATCTTATATTATATACTGCATTTTATGGTAGTCAATTTTTTTTCAAACATTATGGTTTGTTTACAAAATATACTTGAAGTAATCCATGATGAGGTAGAATTCGTACCGTGAATAGGCTCTAATTACTTAGGCTGTGGGTTATTTCGGGCACTTAGCAGGCCGAATGTATAGTAGGCCATGCTTTACGCAAAACTAACCTTAAGTTTTGGCCAAACTTAAGTTAAAATTTTAGTTTTAGCAAAACATAAGTTTTCAAATAAGTTTTCCTAATTAACTTGGTATATACATAAACTTAGTTGATTGCTAAGTTCTCGAAAAACATCGCCTAAAATTAAAAAAATGGTAAACTTTTTTATTGTTAATTCTACTGTATTACTGAGCGGTCTACCATCTGATAGTACTAGTTGGACGGTATTTATTTTGATTTTAATGAGTTAACCCCTAAAGTTTAGCGTTAATAAAAATTGAAAAATTATTGGCGGCTATTATGCTAAATAATAGATACAATTGTCGTTAATAATGTGTACAGAAAAATTGGACAAATTTTGATAATTATTTTGAATGTTCTGGTCTTGGACCACCCAGATTCGGTTAAAAACCCCCCCATTTACGGTCAAAAAGAGATATCTCTCTATCTCTGTATATATAAGCCCAAACTCTTAGTTCTCACTTCCAAACATACCTTTTATGAGGGTGCATATATTATTCATTGATAATATATGCACTACATCTCTATGAATAATTTTTCGGAAATCCTAACTTGGAAACTAAAGTCGTAGACTTTCGTTCTAACTTCCTAATATACTTTTTAGAAGCTCTTAATTTATTCTAAACTGATGGATTATACTGCTTAGCAATAAGAATATGAATTATTATTCACAATTATCTCAAAATATTCGGGGTTAGAGGCCTCAAGGAAATTTGTGGAATTTCAGTGTACTTTTGCTATATTACGTAAACATTTAGTTCGAACATACCTGAATCATCAGTATAAATGCGAATAAATGTCTGTAAATGCTTTTGTTCATTTTTAATAGTCAAAAATGGTTTTTGATAGAGGTTTGAAATTTAAAGAGTTGTTTCATATCATTAGGCGATGAACGTAGGACCACTTTATTTTCGATATCTTATAACTTGGTGATTTTATTCCTGATTTACCTAAAAATAAAAGTTTTTTTCGCCGTTTTTTTGTTACTTTTTCAGACACCTACAAAATTTGCAGCTTTTGTCATTATACCTTTCTTTTGGTACTATGAGGTAGCAAATATGATAGACTATCAATGATTTTGATCTTGGAAGCATTTGATTCCATGGTATGTCCTAAAGAATTTTGGGAGTGGCCGGATTTCTACCATTAAGATGTGCTTGCGACAAACGAAAAAAAAACAGATTTTGTGACACAGTATCTCAAAAACTAGAGGTGAGAATAAAAAACGGTTTGGATTGTGCAAGTATTTCTAGACTGAGATACGTGCCCACGCTTAACATCTCTTATAGCTCTACTTCTACCGTATGCTGTTAGCCAAATCATATGGTTTTTCGCAGGCGGTATCCTTAAACAACAAATGGCTGTTTCTGCCGATTTTGGGCCTTTTATTTCTGAATTCCGGCCACCTCGCTATTCCAATTTCTAGACATTCTTTTAGACGAAACCCTATTTTAAATTTTTTTAAGAACATTCCCGTCTATTCATTTGCCATAAACATATCGAGCAATTAAGAAAGTTTGGATGACTAGTGCGCTATACTATGAGTGGCTAAATGCATTTGACGCCAAATGCGTAATCAAAATCGGCATATCTTATTGTTTTTAGATAATGCACTATGTCCTGCAAGTGTAACTTCTTTAACCAGCACAAAATTGATATTTTACCAGGAAATACCACTTCTGCTCTACAACCACTCGATCAAGGTATTATCCAGTGTATGTAGTTGCATTATAGAAAACGTCTTACTATGTTATATTAGCATGTTCTAATTAGTAGTATAGTATGTATAATATCAATAGAATACAAGCGCGCTCACCTTGCTTGCGCGCGCGGCTGGCGGGCACTTTGGGTCCGCCAGAGGCTCCCTTCGGTCGCCTAGAGTCACATTGAGTAATTATAAGGGAGATAACATCTCTAAATACGTCTGTCTTGCTGTTATAATTGATATCACTCGAATAATCACCAAATTTATCAATTTTTAAAATGTTGATGCGTAATGATGACGTCATAACAGAGTGATGAGTCATTTTTGATGACAGTTGCATCATACGTGAAGTATGTTAGTATACTACAGATTCTATTAAAATTTCTGCCTTCAATCTCCTACAATGGCTGAGTTATGCTCGAATAACTGTATTGCTTAAGGTTGGCCTTTCCTATAATAGCTAACTTTTGACTTCTTCAACCGATTCATTTCATTTTTTCAGTGCAAATTTGAATCACAGAGTTATCTGCAAAACTGCATTAATAATTGAAATATTGCAACAGATAAAAAAATTTTTAAAAAATTTGGTCATTTACAAGAAAGAAATCAGACACAATATGCTTGCAATCCTTTAGAAACTTTTCAAATTAAATCATCAATCGATGATCTAACTAATGAACAGACATATTTTTGAAATTTTGAAAATTGTTAAAAATTCAGACCAAAACACCCGAAGAATTATATTTTTAGTAATTTTGACACTATTTTTTTCATAATTCTCTTTTTATTCCTAATATCAAAAATATCTGTTCATTCTGTTCTCCTCATCGAGATCTATCAAAAACCGTTGAGTTTTCGCCCCTATGTTGAATTTACAAAAAGTTATCACGTTTATAATTGCTGAAAAAAAAGTCTCAGAAAATAGAGTTTTACATATATTCATATAAGTCCGTCAATTTCCATTACTTTTAACTGCTTTGGAATATTAAATAACATGCAAATATCCTTATTCGACAACTTGTAGCAGTGCTTAACTTCAAAATATGGTATATCAAAAATTTTCTCAATCAAATGTGTAAAAACTGGTTATTGATGACTGGGCACCCAAAAATAACCACTTTCGATAGTATCCCCCGGAATCCCAGATCAATAACTTCTTTGAACCATGCCAGATCATCATTTGAATGCTGAAATCGTGTCCAGCATTGAATTTCTACCAATTTGATATATATATTGACCATATTTGGAGAATTTTTTGGATGTCCGTGCAAAGCAACGGCCAGGAATTTTTTTACATTCCTGGCCGTTGCTAGGAATCCGCAGCCGAAGAATTTCTCCAAATGTGTCCAATATATATATCAAATTGCTGGAAATTTACTGCTGAGGACGAATTTGGCATTAAAATGATGACCTGACAAGGTTCAAAGAAGTTATGGATATGAGACATTTCGGTTCAAAAATGTGTCCTTTTTTTGGGCGACACCAGGTGTTACAAGTGGCTCTAAGTAGCGAAATAATAGTATTGAAATTCTAAAATCGAAATTAATGTTTAGAACCCCTTTAGGGATCTAAAAATGATTAAAAAGGTCTTTTAACAAGTTTTTGACAAAAAACAAAATGCCCATAGGAAAGGCCAACCTTAACTTGTATTGCTTAACTTGTATTGCTTAAAAATGTGACAATGACGTCATAATTCCATGATGAGTCCACATTTTGCCCTGAGCTCAGAACTTAGTGGACCAATAGCCAAAGGACTCCCACATGCTAAAAATCAGTTTTCTGTGCATGGCAGTTTCTTCAATCAATTCGTTACAGATATATATATAGATATATATACATTAATCGAGTTTTAATAGTAAGGATGGTTTCTTTCAAAAAGTTTCACAATTACGGTCACCCCGAAATTACTGCCATTTTTCTCGGTCCCGAGGTTGATCGTAATACCGGCGCTCCCCATGATATATAAATATATACAAGAGCGCTTCGCTTACTTGCGCTGCGTGGCTAGCGGACACTTTGTGTCCACTGGAGGCGCCCTTTGGGCGCCTGGGATAACATTTACTAATTTTAAGGGAGATACAATCTACTAATATACACATTCTTTTAAAATTTCAGCCTTCTATCCTTACTATTAAAACTTGTTTAATGTGTGTGTACTTTCTGTCGACTCCGCTTAACAGTGCCATATTAGAGGACATTTGTCCCGATTAAATGCAAATATTTTGTATTTGCTTTTATGTGTGAGAGCTATTCCGATCCAGCCAAAAGTGGCCCGATTATGCATTTGACCCGATTAAACAGTGACCCTATTAAGCTGAGTCGACTGTATATATAGTATATATGGTTAATCGAATAATGGTCAAACCGAATAATCCATGATTGTATTTTTGCATAAATGTTTATATATACATAAATATTCATACGAAATATAATAATGTACAAGTAGCCCTATTAGATTTATTTGTGTTCAGAACTTCATGTAAGAACATGTGATTGTTTTGGGAAAGCGTGCAAATTATTCGGTTGACCAGATTATTCTGTTGACCAAATTATTTGGTTTTCGACCGAATTCCAAATAATGATATTTGGTTACAAACCGAATATCAAATATTTGCAAATATTATTTGGTAAAGCCGAATAATCAACTATTCGGTTGAATCCTTGAAATATATATACAGTCGACTCTCGTTAACCAAGGGACCGTGGAGATTTGTACTCCTTATCCGGAGTACGTATTAACCGAAGTACGTACATAGCCACATTTGTCCAAAATATTTAATATAAATAGTGATAACTACGTGAGAGTATGAAATTGTACTTGTCAAATAGAGAGCTCATTATCCATGTTGTATTAACAAGATTCCACTGTATTTTCATTGAGAAATATCTGTCTAGTATCTATCTACGTACATACTACGTACCATATTCAAAGTGCTCGTAGGCACACACCTGTTCGTATTATCCGTGTTCGTAATAACCGATGTATTTAGTATTGAAAACGCACTGAAGGGGACCCACAAATCGTACTTATTATCCGATATTTCGTCTTATCCGTGTTCGTGTTAACCGGAGTTCGTTTGTATATATTTTGCCATAGATTAATCAGGTTGGGGAATCAAAACTTGTACTTCTTATCCGATTGTACTCCTTATCCGTGTTCGTATTAACGAGAGTCGACTGTACATACATATATATATATATATTCACATGATGACACATCATAAAAATCCAAAATATTGAATTTCATTATTATGCAATCAAATGTTATTTCAGGATGCTGCCATCAAAAACTTTACCTGACATGGAAAAAATTTTAAAAATTGTTAATTCCATTGTATTACTGAGCAGTCTACCATCTTTCTTAAGCTTTTTAGACTACCGCACCCCTTCAGCTTTGGAAATCAAATCTCGCACCCCTTTTTAATATAAAGGTAGCGTCAATACGCCTATTCATTAAAATGCATTGATTTACACATTATATGATTTGGGCATGCATAATTTTCGAGATGGGACAGAAAAGGTACCTAATTTCCGGGACAGGACGGGTTTAGATGCCAAACACCGCGACGGGACGGGTTAGGATACCTAATTCCCGGGACGGATCCCGTCCCGTCTCGGAAAATAGGTATCTAGATTTTCCGGGACGGTAAAAACTAAACAATGCACTTCATTGAGTGGGCAAAAATGGAAGAAATTTGTTATCTTAGTAAAACTTAGTAAATATTAATCAAGTGGCTATACTTTCTCCCACCCCCGGTTGAGAACCACTGTACTAGTTAGACGGTGTTTATTTTGATTTTTACAAGTAAACCCCCTAAAGTTTAGCGTTACTAAAAATTAAAAAATATTAGAGGTTTTTGACACATTCATCAATTAGTCTTTAACTTATTTGATATTTTAATGATATGGACCTTAACATTATTTTGGGCCCTTTGGAGATTATATAACACAAAGATTTAGAAGAAAGGTCAAATAGAATCCAATCAAAATAGCTCTATATGGGAGTTCATTTATATAATGCACGGGAAATCGCCTGTTTGATATCAGATATTTAGCGATCACTGGGTCAGAAATAAAATTCTGATCGTTTCAAAAAAAAATTTGTTCGGATCCGACCATTCACGTTCATGAGATATCGCTTATTATATGTAAAGTTCGGGCATAATATCTCTCTATGGTCCTGAAAGAACCCAATGTAATATCCTAAAAACTATCGAAGATATATAATCTATTATAATCTAAGGTTGGCCTCTCCTATAATAGCTAACTTTTGACTTTTTCAACCGATTCATTTAATTGTTTCATTGCAGATTTGAATCGCAGTTATCTACAAAACTGCAATAATCGAAATAATTCAAAAGACAAAAAAAATTTTTAACAATTTAGTCAATTTACAAGGAAAAAATCGGACACAATATGCTTACAACACTTTAGAAACTTTTCAAATTCTTTCATAAAAGGATGATCTATCTAATGAACAGACAGATTTCTGAAATTTTGAAAATTGTTAAAAATTCACACCAAAACACGCGAGGAATTTAATTTTTGGTAATTTTGACACTATTTTTTTCATTATTCTCTTTTGATTCGTAATTTCAAAATTATGTCTGTTCACTATGTTCTATTCTTCGAGATATATCAAAAACCGTTGAGTTTTCATCTCTATGTTGAATTTACCAAAAGTTATCACCTTTATAAGTGCTGTAAAAACAAATCTCAGAAAATAGGATTTAGAGAATATTTATACGTATATGTCCTTCAATATCCATTCGTTTAACTGCTTTGAAATGTTAAATAACATGCAAATATCCTTATTCGACAACTTATAGCAGTACATAACTTCAAAATATGCTAAATCACAAATTTTCACCATCAAAACAGTGAAAAACTGGTCATTGATGACTGGCCACTCAAAATAACCACATTCGATAATATCCGCAGGAATCCCAGATCAATAACTTCTTTAAACCATGTCGGATCATCATTTGAATTCTGAATTCGTGTCCAGCATTGAACCAGCAATTTGATATATATATTGACCATATTTGGAGAATTTTGGATGTTCGTGCATAGCAACGGTTAGGAATGTTTTCACATTCCTGGCCATTGCTAGGAACCTGCAGCCAAAAGAAATCTCAAAATATGTCCAATATATATCAAATTGCTGGAAATTTAGTGCTGAGCACGAATTTAGCATTAAAATGATGATCTGACATGTTTCAAACAAGTTATGGATATGAGACATTTCACTTCAAAAATATGTCCTTTTTTGGGCGACGCCAGGAGGTACAAGTGGCTCTAAGTGGCGAAATATTAGCATTGAAATTCTAAAAATCAATGTTTAAATTAATGTTTAGGACCCCTTTAGGGATTTAAAAATGATTAAATGGACTTTTGTAAAATGTTTGATTAAAAAAAAATGCTCATAGGATAGGCCAACCTTAATGAAAGGAAATATGCGAAAATATATAGGTTCCTCAAACATCTCTTTGTCAAAAAATAAATATTTCTCAACTTATCATTGACTTGGTTGTAATACAATTTCTATAGAGATCTTTGAATATACAGTCGACTCCGCTTAATAGGGCCACATCGGTCAGAGGACATTTTGCCCCGATTAAGCGGAGGACCCTATTAACCGAAAATATTTTGTATTAGCTTCTAAGTGTGAGAGCTATTCCGGTCCTGCCAAAAGTGGCCCGATTAAGCGGCTGACCCGATTAAACAGTGGCCCTATTAAGCGGAGTCGACTGTATTAGAAAATGCCAAAATCTAATCATGAAAAATGTATCAAATGTGGATATTATGCTAAATAATGGATACAATTGTCGTTAATAATGTGTACAGAAAAATTGGAGTACTTTTGATAATTAATTTGAAAGTTCTGGCCTTGGATCTCCCATATTCAGTCAAAAAAAACCCGTTAAGCGTCCAAAAAGAGACATCTCTCTATATCTGTAAACATAAGCCAAATTATTAGTTCTCACTTCCTATTATACTTTTTAAGAGGATACATATATGATTCATTGACAATAACTGCACTACATCCTATGGAATGGGAAGTTTTAGATTTTGTCATATGATGAAGTTGTATTTTTCGAAAATCCTAACGAAAATTAAAGTTGTAGACTTTCGCTCTAACTTCCTACATACTTTTTAGAAGCTCTTTATCAGGGTTGAAACCGAATAGTTGATTATTCGGTTTAACCAAATATTATTTGCAAATAATTGATATTTGGTTTGTAACCAAATATCATTATTTGGTATTCGGTTGAGAACCAAATAATTTGGTCAACCAAATAATTTGGTCAACCGAATAATTTGGTCGAACCGAATGTTTTTGGTCAAACAAAATAATTTGCATGCTTTCCCAATACAATCACACGTTCCTACATGAGGTGGTCCGAACACAAATAAATCTAATAGGCCTACTTATACTTGATTATATTTTTGTATAAATCTTTATATAATATATAAAAATTTATGCAAAAATATAATCAAGTATTATTTGGTTAACCAAATTATTTGGTTGACCAAATATTCGGTTGACCAAATTATTCGGTTTGACCATTATTCGGTTAACCAAATTATTTGGTCTGACCATTATTCGGTTAAAATGGTATTTGGTTGAAGCGGTTTCAACTTTTGCTATTTTACGTAAATATTCGGTTCGAATATATCTAATTCAGTATAAATGCGAATCAATGCCTGTGAATGCTTTTGTTTATTTTTAATAACTCATTTTACATTGTTTTTAAGAACTAAATTAAAATCTCTATATCTCGGGACATTAAAGTTTCAAAATTGACCGTCTTTAAAAATTTTAAGTCAAAATTGGTTTTAGATAGTGGTCTGAAAATTTCAAGACTAGTTCCATATTATTAGTCGATGAACGTAGGACCACTCAATTTTCGACATCACATAACTTGGTGATTTTATTTACTAAATAAAACAAAAACGTTTTTCGCCGTTATTTTGCACTTTTTTTCAGACATCGATAAAATTTACTGTTTTTGTCATTTTACCTTTCTTATGGTCCAATGAGGTGGCAAATTGACACACTATCTATGATTAGATTCTTTTAAGCATTTGTTTCCTTGGTATGTCCTAAACAAGTTTTTGTGGGTCGGATTTCTGCCATTAAGATGTGCTAGCGACAAACGAAAAAAACAGACTTTGAGACACTGTATTTCAAAAACTAGAATTGAGAATCAAAAACGGTTTGGAAAGTGCCAGTATTTCTAGACGGAGATACGTGCCCACGCTTAACATCTCTTATAGCTCTACTTTTTTTGCGGGCGGTATCTTTAAATACATTTCCTAGTAGGAATTTTTCGCACCTTAAGAAGTGTTAAAAATATTTATTTGGACAAGGGATACATGTTACCTCACAGCCCCAAAATCACTCAAATGTGGTTGTGGGATCTAAAAATATATATGTATAAAAATCACTTGGGGCCACAGCTTGTAACTGGAGCTTTTTACAAATTTTTCAACAGTTAAACCTTTGTGTCAGTCTAACTTTTTTCATGTTATCGTGATTCTGTTAACTAAAATCGACGCAGAATGGTCCCGGTTTTCACCCTATGTTATGATTGAGTTAGGAGTTTTTGCAAGTTATTTCTTCATTAAGGTTGGGCCTTTCCTATGAGCATTTTGGTTTTTATCAAAAAATTGCCAAAGGACTTTTTAAGGATAGCGCCCTCTAAAAACCATGCCTAGCGTAAAAAAAAGAAGCTTTTTTATTGCTAATTTCATTGTATTACTGATCGGTCTACCATCTGATTGCACTATTTGGACGGTATTTATTTAGATTTTTGTGAGTTAACTCCTAAAGTTTAGCATTAATAAAAATTGAAAAATTATTTGGAGGTTATTGACTCATTTACCACTTAGTTTTTAACTTATTTGATATTTTTTTAATGATATGGACCTTAACATTGTTTTGGCACCTTTTGGAGATTATATAACACTAAGATTTAAAAGAATGGGTAAATAAATCCAAACAAAATAGCTCTATATGGGAGTTCATTTATATAATGCTCGGGAAATCGCAAGTTTGATCTCAGATATTTAGCGATCACTGGGTCAGAAATAAAATTCTGATCGTTTCAAAAAAAGAAATTTGTTCGGATCCGACCATTTGTTCGTGAGATATCGCTTATTACAGGTAAAGTTCGGGCATAATATCTCTCTATGGTCCCGAAAGAGGGTGATGTCATATCTTAAAAACTATTGAAGATATACTATAATCTATCATATTCTTAACTAAAATGATATATGCGAAAATATATAGGTTCCTCGAACATTCCTTTGTCAAAAATAAATAATTCTCGACTTATCATTGATTTAATTGTAACACAAATTCTATGGAGAACTTTGAATATATTAGAAAATAGAGAATCTAATCATTAAATATGTGTCCAAATGTGGCTATTATGCTAAATAAAGAATACAATTGTCGTTAATAATGTGTACTGAAAAATTGGAGAACTTTTGATAATTATTTTGAAAGTTCTGGCCTTGGACCTCGCAGATTCGGTCAAAAACCCCCATTTAGGGTCCAAAAAGAGATATCTCTCTATCTCTGTAAATATAGATCCAAATTCTTAGTTCTCACTTCCTAATATACTTTTTATGAGTGTACATATATGATTCTTTGATAACAATTGCACTGCACCCTATGGAATGTTAAATTTTAGATTTTTGTCATATGATGACGTAGCATTTTTCGAAAATCCTAACTTCGAAACTAAAAGTCTTAGACGTTCGCTCTAACTTCCTAATATACTTTTCGGAAGCTCTTTAACCATTCTAAACTGATAGATTATACTTCGTAGTGCTAGGAATATGAATTATTATTCACAATTACCCCAAAACATTCGGGGTTAGGGGCCTCAAGGAAATTTGTGGGTTTTCAGGGTACTTTTGCTATTTTTTGTAAATATTTGGTTCAAATATACCTAAATCAGCAGTATAAATGAGAATAAATGTCTGTGAATGCTTTTGATCATTATTAATAACTCATTCTACTTTCTTCTTAACATCTAAACTTAAAATCTCTTTATCTCGGGACTTTAATATTTCAAAATTGACCGTCTGACAGAATTTTAACTCAAAATTGGTTTGAGATGGATGTTTGAAAATTTCAAGAGTTGTTCCATATTATTTGGCGATGAACGTAGGACCACCTTTTTCGATATCTTCTAATTTTGTCATTTTATTCCTGATTTCCCCAAAAAACAGACTTGTTTTTTTCGGACACCGATTAAATTTACAATTTTTGTCATTTTAACTTTCTTCTGGTCCTATGAAGTTGCCACTATCGTAGACTATCTATGATTCGATTCTGGTAGCATTTGATTCCTTGGTATGTCCTAAACAATTCCTTGAGTGCCCGAATTTCTACCATTAAGATGTGTTAGCGGAAAACGAAAAAAACAGAATTTGACACACTGTATCTCAAAAACTAGAATAGAGAATCAAAAACGGTTTGTAATGTGCAAGTATTTCTTGATGGAGATACTTCTCCACGCTTAACATCTCTTATAGCTCTACTTTCATCGAATGCTGTAAGACAAATCATAAGTTCTTTCGTGGGCGGTATTCTTAATCATTTTTAGATCCCTAAAGGGGTTCTAAACATTAATCTAGATTTTTAGAATTTCAATGTTATAATTTCGCAACTTTGAGCCACTTGTACCACCTGGTATCGCACAAAAAAGGACACATTTTTGACCCGAAATGTATCATATCCATAACTTATTTGAACCAGGTCCGATCATCATTTTAATGCTATATTAGTCCTCAGCACTAAATTTCCAGCAATTTGATATATGTATTGGACACATTTGGCGAAATTCTTTTGCTACGGGTTCCGAGCAACGGCCAGGAATGTTAAAAAATTACTGGCCGTTGCTATGCACGGACATCCAAAAAATCTCCAAATATGGTCAATATAAGGTCAATATATGCTGGAAATTTAGTGATGAGCACGAATTTAGCATTTAAATGATGATCTGACATGGTTTAAAGAAGTTATTGATCTCGGATTCCGGCGGATACTTTTGAATGTGGTTATTTTGCGTGGCCAATCTGTTATGAGTACTTATGTTTGTTTACCTTAGTCGCTTAGGAACAGTAAACGAGTTGAGCTCTATTAGGCAATAGGCATTAGACTCAATCTTATATAGTTGTGTGCCTGTTGTTTTACCTAGTTCACATACTGTTTAGTATTTCTCTTTGCATTACATTGAAGTATCAGTTACATATTTCCAATCGCGACATAAATACTAAACGTATTAAACGATGGCCACACCTCTCACTTTCGCGATCCCCCCATTACAGGAACGGCAAACGATAGCGGCATGGGAGCCCCTCTTTATCGCTGCGGTTTCAGCAATAGACCAGAAAGCAGCAATAAAACTCCTACCAGCCTATGTCTTAACATAGGCTGGTAGGAGTTTTATTGCTGCTTTCTGGTGAGAAGGTCGTATTAGGCGCGATGGGGAAGGAGACGCTGGCAGATGCTTTTACCTACCTCAAAGAACGCCTGGACCCAGAGGTAGATATGTTCGACGCCGCAGCGAATTTCCGCAGGATGGCTTGGAGTCCCTGTGAAGCTATTCAAGATATCTTTACTCGCTACCTTGAAGAGGCAGTGAGGGCAGGGCTCCCGGTCAAAGCTGCGTGCGTGTTCATGGTTTCTCAAACCCCAGCGGAGATACGGCCAAAGCTGAAAGAGTGGATCAGGTCGAAGGAAGGAGACTTGGCTGAGGACGCGGCACTGCAGTTTGGAATGGTGCTCCGAAAAGCGCTGGCGGAGAAAGGTATCCCCACCGACCATGGATGTCGTGTTCAGCAGGTTAGGGAGGTCTCCCCCTCCTCTGAACTGGGCGAGTCTGGGGAAAGAAGTAACGATTCTAGTGAACCCGAGACCATCAAAGTGCAGCAAATTAGTCGAGAAAGCCGGAAGAGAGAGCCCAAGGGAAAACCCGGACGACTACAATGCTATTGCTGTGGTTCTCGTGACCACCTGTTTCGTTTTTGTCCGAACAAGCGTTGCTCAATGTACGGTAGATCAGGTCATAAGCTCGACGACTGCCCTCAGAAAGGAGTTAGAACTGGAGACCAAAAGGAGTCAAAGACTAACGATAGAAGCCGAGTGTTCCTGGCGTCTGGCGGCGACGAAGAAGCTGTAACGATCGAGGTGTACTTAGGTCCCCATAGAATCGAAGCTATGTTAGATACGGGTGCGAAGCCCAGCGTAATCGACGTCGACACAGCACACAGGCTAGATCTTCGGGTCGTTCCGGATGCGCACAAAGTCTACGGCCTATGTAACAACCCTGTTAGGGTTATCATGGGATATGTGGAAGTACCAATCAGAGTGGGCGATATGGAACCCTTAACAGAGCGGATCGAGGTCTTGGACAGCGGTGAACCTACACTGCTATTAGGGCGGAAGTTTATGGAGAAACTCGGGGAGGTTACCTTCGACTGGGTTAATGGTCGAGTCCGGTTTGGGAAATCTTGGGCTACCGTTCACAAGACCCTAGGCGGAGCTACCCCCTTGGTGCGAGCTAGGGTGGCCAAACAAGACGATCCCGAGGTAGCCACAATTAGTACCGATAGCGACAAGATGATATGTACGAAGCTCTTCCCAAAGGAGAGAGATATACTCGAGCATACAGTGAAGGACTTTGATGGCATATTTGCAACCCACCATAAACGCCCAAGACGGTGCCTCATCGACGAACCGCACCGGATCCAGACTGGTAACGCACCCCCCCAGAGATCGCGCCCGAGGAGAGTCCCCTTGCATTGGGAATCTGAAATCGCCAGACAATTAGAGGAGATGCTATCCGCCGACCCTTCCATCTGTAGACCCAGCAAGTCACCCTGGTCCTCCGACGTAGTTTTAGTCCGAAAGAGAGACGGAACCTTGCGATTCGCGGTCGATTACCGCCGACTAAACTCCGTGACTAAGCGCGACGAGTGTATCCTACCTAACCCCCAGTCAATTTTCGATCGCCTCGCAGGGAGCCGCTATTTCTCGAAACTGGATATCGCCTCGGCTTATTGGTCTATATCTGTTCACCCGGATGATGTCGAGAAAACGGCATTCCACACCCCTAGGGGTTTATACGAAATGAATGCGATGCCGTTTGGGTTATGCAATGCCCAGGCCACCTTCCAGAGGGTGATGGACAAGGCTCTAGAGGGCACCCCTAATTGCGAGAGCTATGTTGATGACATCTTGATCTATTCCCCGAACTTCGATTCCCATGTACAGCACCTAAGAATGATATTCGACCGTCTAGGCAAGGCTGGTCTCCAATTGCGGAGGGATAAATGCAAGCTAGGTCACAGATCTCTCGAATTCCTTGGACACAGGGTAACCGAGGAAGGGAAGAGTCCAGTACCGGAATACCTAGAGAGGCTCAAGTCCTTTCCGGTACCCCGAACACTTACGGAACTTCAGCGATTTATCGGTACGGCAAACTATTATCGATGCTACATTGAGAGAATGTCCGAGATTGCGCATCCCCTGTACTCCCTGTTACGCAAGGGCAGGAGGTGGAATTGGGACGAAGCTTGCCAAAAGGCGTTTGAAGAGTTGCGCACACTACTAGTCCGCGAACCCGTATCTCTCGCTCACCCCAAATGGAATGAGAATTTCTACGTGGAAGCTGACGCGTGCACAACAGGAGTCGCGGCCATTCTGTCGCAGCTGTACGAGCACACCGGGAAACTACGACCCATCCAGTTCTTTTCTGCCGCGCTTAGCTCCAGTCAGGTGAACTACTCGGCTGGCCAGCTGGAAGCGTGGGCATTAGTTGCGGCTACCCGAAAATGGTCAGTATACCTTAAGGGGGCACCGAGTGTAATTCTCTTAACAGATCATTGCCCTCTTCAGTGGTTACAGACGCAAAGGGATCCTAAACGCAATTATGCACGCTGGCTGATCGAGTTGCAGGAACTTCCCTTTCGCATCGGATACCGACCCGGTCGTCAGAACGTGGTGGCGGATTACCTTAGCCGAAACCCCGCACTAGAGGTAGACGAGGAGGTCGATCATGATCCCCTCGAGGAGAGAGTTTTTCATGTAAGTGGACCTGAGGGTTTGTACGAGAGGATTGGAGAGCAGCAGCGTCAGGACGACACAATTCGGATCGCCCTAGAACAATTACGAAATAGGGAGTGCTAACGGGCCAGTTCAAGAGGGTAGCAGATAGACTCGAGGTCAGAGAAGGAGTGTTGCACTTCCAAGGCAGACGGGTTGTACCATCACACCTCCGTCAGGAGACGATTGAGGCGTCGCACGCCCAACATCACTTCGGACAGGCGGGGACATTAGAGTCGCTCAGGAAGCACTTTTTCTGGCCCCGCATGGTGCGCGATGTCAAGGCATTTTGCAGAGGATGCCTTGTCTGTCAAAGGTCGAAGTACGGTAATAGCGGACGTGAACCAATGTACCCGATGGAGCTGGGAGAAGGGATCCCAGGTGAAGCAGTTGCAATGGACATTGGAACATTGCCCTGGACCGACAGCCATGAAGAGGGCCACAGATATTTTCTCCTAATGGTCGATTTGTTCTCACGTTACGTGGAGTTACAGCCTCTAAAGGACCAGGAAGCTAGTAGTGTGCTTAAAGCGTTCGAACAGGGCTGGGTTTACAGTGGAGATGGGATGCCCTCGATTGTATTAACGGACAAGGGAGCAAATGTGGACGGCCAGATGGTCCGAGAATTTTGTAGGAGGGCAGGAATTAACAAGAGGCACACAACTCCCTATCATCCCCAATGCGATGGCATGGCAGAACGTCATATCGGGTTGGTTAAACAGGTGATACGATGTCTGCAGGCAGACCGGCACCTTTCGAAAGGTTCATGGCCAGAATTACTAACCGAAGTGAGCTTTCACATTAACAGCATGAAGAATGCAACCAGTGGATTATCGCCACACCTCCTCACTTTCGGTCGCGAACCTCATTCACCGCTCGACGCTTGGTGTAGCAATCTCAGCGAAAGAGGGAGAAATTCACACGAAGAGTACTTGGAGACTCTAGAGAAGAAAAAGGAGGAGCTGGAGAGCATTGCCCGTAGTAGGATCGAAAGGAACCTATCGAAAGCTAGGCAGCGATACAACTCTGGAAAGCACGAGACAGAGGTCGAGAAGGGGGACATGGTCATGCTCAAACGGAGCTTAGTACAAGACGCACTGTCACCAAGATACGACGGCCCCTTTCAAGTAATAAAGAGAAGAGGGCCCGACGTAAAAGTACGTGTGGCAGCTAAAGACAGATGGGTGCATCTCAACAATGTGAAGAGGTACTCTGAGCCAGCGCGAATGATGGTGCATGGGACAGTACAAACAGAGGAGAGGAACCAAAACATGACAGGTGATGGAGCTGGAGTTATCGATCCTCCAGACCAAAACACGAATAACGTCACAGCAGAAGATACCTTGGAGGACGATCTCTTGGACTACGGAGCGAGTCTTTGTTCGGACTCGATGAGCAAACCAGGTGAACTGCCTCCGAACGCCGACTGGGACGATCCTTCAGAGTTGGAAGAGGAATTAGAAAATCGTTGCCCTCGAAGGTCTAGGAGGCCACCCAAATACCTAGCAGACTACTCGACTGGGGAGGAACTTGATTCACATAAGGCGAGCCGCAGGTCCAAGAACTAATGACGGAGAGATGTTATGAGTACTTATGTTTGTTTACCTTAGTCGCTTAGGAACAGTAAACGAGTTGAGCTCTATTAGGCAATAGGCATTAGACTCAATCTTATATAGTTGTGTACCTGTTGTTTTACCAAGTTCACATACTGTTTAGTATTTCTCTTTGCATTACATTGAAGTATCAGTTACATATTTCCAATCGCGACAAATCAATGACCAATTTTTCACACTTTTGGTGGTGAAAAATTTAGATATACCATATTTTGAAGTTAAGGTTGGTGTTTCCTATGGGACACTTGTTTTTTTCTCAAAATGTGCCCAAATTGCTTTTTTATCATTTTTAGATCCTTATAGGGGTTCTAAACAATCTGATTTTTATAACTCCAGCCCCAATATTTCGCCACTTTGAGCCACTTGTATCACCTGGTGTCGCTCTAAAAACGACACATTTTAAATGCGGAATGTCCCACAGCTATACTTCTTTTAACAGTGCCAGATCATCTTTTTATTGCTAAATTCATGCTCAGCACTAGATTTCCAGCAATTTGATATATATATTGACCATGTTTGGAAACATTTTTGTTTGACCGTGCCTGGCAACTGCCAGGAATTTTTTCACATTCCTGACCGTTGCTAGGAAAAGGCAATCAAAATATTCTCCAAATATGGTCAATATATATTTCAAATTGCTGGAAATCTAGTGTTGAGCACGAATTCAGTATTAAAATAACGGCCTCGCATAGTCAAATAAAGTTATAGTTGCGGGATTTCGGCGGATACTATCGGACAAGGTCATTTTTGGGTCCCCAGTCATAACTTACAACTTTTTACACTTTTGAAGGTGTCATGATTCTAAAATATTTGATATGCCATATTTTGAAGTTAGTACAAATTAAGTTGTTGATTTAGGATGTTTAGATGTTATTTAATACTAGAACACAGTAAAACTATTGGAAATCAAGCCTTTCCGAAGAAAATTGCTTTGTAGCCTGTTTTTAGCACTCAAAAAAATTTTACAACGGAGGAATATCTAGTTACAAAAGTCGTAGAGTAAAAAACTCGATTGTTTTGGAAAGATCTCGTCACGTAGAACAAAATGATAGAGACAGATTATCGATATTCTACTTTGGAAAAAAGTTAAAATATTTTTCCTTTCGAAAATCAGCTTCTAAATATTGCATCAACGAAATTTGAAAGATTCAAAATTATATTCCTATTATTTTCTTTATTCAACGATTTCGTGCAAGAATAATTGAGTAAAAGAGACATAAGCCGTTGAAGTTTCCTTGATTGTCCTCTATAAATAGGTGATTTGGGAAAAAAATACATTTTTCTTGCTTATTAAGCTTCCGAAAAGTGTTATTTTGCAGATAACTTATCGAGAATAGTTTCTACAAAAAAATTCAGGAGAAAATAATGAAAACTTTTAAAGTTAGTTCTGGAAGGTAACACCACCCTTAATTTGCTTTAAGTTGTCGAATAAGAATATTTGCATTTTATTTAATATTCTAAAGCAGTTAAGGTTGGCCTTTCCTATAATAGCTAACTTTTGACTTTTTCAACCGATTCATTTAATTTTTTCATGCAGATTTGAATCGCAGAGTTATATGCAAAATTGCATTAATAATAGAAATTACTCAAACGATAAAAAATTTTTCAAAAAAAATTGGGCAATTTACAGGGAAAAATTCGGAAACAATATTCTTACAATCTTTTAGAAACTTTTCAAATTCATTCATAAATCGATTATCTAACTAATGAAGATTTTAGAAATTTTGAAAATTGTAAAAAATTCACACCAAAACACCCGAGGTATTTATTTTTAGTAATTTTGACACAATTTTTTTTATAATTTTCTTTTTATTCCTAATATCAAAATTCTGTCTGTACATTATGTTCTACTCTTCGAGATCTATCAGAAATCGTTGAGTTTTCGCCCCTATGTTGAATTTTCCAAAAGTTATCAACTTTATAATTGCTGGAAAAAAAGTCCCAGAAAATAGGTTTTAAAAAATATTTATATATGCCCCTCAATATCCATCCGTATATAACTGCTTTAGAATATTAAATAGCATACAAATATCCATATTCGATAACTTGTAGCAGTACTAAACTTCAAAATATGGTATATGAAAAATTTTTACCGTCAAAATTGTGAATAAGTCGTTATTGATGGCTGGGCCCCCAAAAATAGGCCACATTCAATAGTGTCCGCCGGAATCCCAGATCAATAACTTTTTTTAACCGTGTCAAATCATTATTTGAATCCTCAATTCGTGTCCCTCATTGAATTTCTAGCAATTTGATATATATATTGACCATAGTTAGAGAATCTTTTGGATGTCCGTGCATAGCAACGGCCAGGAATTTTTTCACATTCCTGGTCGTTGCTAGGGACCCGCAGTCAAATAATTTCTCCGAATGTGTCCAATATATATCAAATTGTTGGAAATTTAATGCTGACCATGAATTTAGCATCAAAATTATGATCTGACATTGTTTAAAGAAGTTATTGATATGAGACAAAAATGTGTCCTTCTTTGTGCGACACCAGGTGGTTCAAGTGGCTATAAGTTGCAAAATATTGGCTTTGAAATTCTGAAAATCGAAATTGAGGTTTAGAACCCCTTTAGGTATCTAAAAATGGTTAAAAAGGTCTTTTGGTTGATTTTTGATAAAAAACAAAATTCCCATAGGAAAGGCCAACCCATAGCCTACTCTAATAATGCCTCACAGTAAAATAACCAAGGATGCGGTAATAGCCGAATGGATTAATACACGATTAGCCTAAAGTCGTCAACTATGTAGGATAGGCATTAAGAATGTATTACCAGCATATATAAACATGGCATCAAATAACATATATCCGTTGTCAAAATTTCGATTCGTCATCATATCATTGCGCAACAGGCCATTTTAAGCACGATTTTGGCAATTTTCTAAGCTGTTTTAACCCTATTTCTAAATGGTATTACGGTGTGATTTTTGTGTAGAACCAAGATTAGTACGAGTTGATTTGAAAAATTTGGAATTTTTCAATGGAATGTTGTTACATTCCTGCGTTGCTATGGTAAAGCATTTTAGTCAGTTTGGGCCATAACCTGCAAACTGTAGGAACTAGGTCTTCAAATTTGATTTTATTTGATAGGCAATTGGCTACTTCCTATTAGGTAATAATACAATTTAAACTTCTAAATTCACAGACTATAGAGTTATGAGACAATTTAGTGTTCTGGCCACATTCTTAAAATCAACCCATAACTCAAAACTCGTTGAATTTAGAAGTTCAACTTGTATTATCACCTAATAGGAAGTAGGCCATTGCCTATCAAATACTATAGAATTTGAAGATCTAGCTACTACAGTTTGCACGAAATGGCCCAAACTGACCAAAATGCTTTACCATAGCAACGTAGGAATGTAACAACATTCCATTGAAAAATTCTAAATTTTTCAAATCAACTCGTACTAATCTTGGTTCAACACAAAAATCACACCTTAATACCATTTAGAAATAAGGTTAAAACAGCTTAGAAAATCGCTAAAATTGTCCTTAGAATGACCTGTTGCGCAATGATATGATGACTAATCGAAATTTTTCCAACGGATATATGTACTTTGATACCATGTTTATATATGCTGGTAATACATTCCTAATGACAATTCTGCATGGTTAACGATTTCAGGCTAATCGTGTATTAATCCATTCGGCTATTACTTCATCCCTAGTCCATGATTTTCAGTCTACTGTGAGGCATTATTAGAGTAGGCTATGGCCAACCTTAATTTACCAAGTTTTATGATTTTATGATTAAATATGATAAATTCATATACTCCCTACTTAGAAGATATTTTGGAATAATTTTCCGATACTGAAATAATTCATTTTCCTGGATATTTGCATCATCTATCTATGCGTGAAAAATATCAGAATACATCACCTTACAATGACAACATCTTGATTTTTACAACCTCGGGTTCAATATAAATATATGCACTGATGTAATTACTTCGAAATAAGCCTGTGAATTTACCAATATGTTTCAACTTCTGTCTAATAAACGTCACTGAATAAAATGACTAACCACATTTTGGTCACCCATAATAATTAAAAACGATATTTTTACGATATTTCAAAATGTTCTCAAAATATTGTCACTCACTCAAATCGCCTATCTGCACATCGCTTTTCTATTCAATATTCATCTTCACATTACGTCTGCTCTATTCTACCTTATTCCTCTATTACTCGATTCACAGCATACTTTTCAACATGGCTCGTCTGGTACCTGGTGTTAAGTCAAACTATTGTGATAAGATGAATCCAACCTGTTTTCTCTTTTCCTGCTGACAATGTAACTCGTGAAAAATGGTTCCGAGCTATACCTCGGCGGAGAGAAGACTACGAGATGAACAAACGATTGAGGGTATGTTTGATAATACACTTTAATCACAATACTCTATAGTATTTTTTTTTAATTTCAAGGTCTGCATACACCATTTCCATGAAGAAGACATCGAAATGACCATTCAATTCTCAGATGGATTGAGGATAATTGAGACAGAAAGGAAGAAAGTGGGTCTCAAGAAGGGCGCAGTTCCTAGCATATTTCCTAACTGTCCTAGTTATCCGACGGACGCTACTGTTAGTTGTCAAAGACTATCGCTATATGGCAAGAATTAAAGGAGGATATAAGAAGCATATCAGAAAAGTCTTGCAGAATTCAAAGAAACAGAAGTTAAGTTTACTATTTCTACTCTTAATTGTATTAATTCTAAATTGTATCTAGTCGAACTCCCTGTTGGTGGGTTATTTATTGACCAAATTCAACGGTCATCTTTTTTCTTAAGATACAATATCAATGAAATTTCTACAATCGAACGTTCAATGATTATTAATGAAAATTTATATTACAAGGCTTTTATAAGGAAACAAACAAAATTTAACTATCCTGCCACTCACTAACCGATACCATAGTCATTGGAAAATATCATTAATGAAGTCGAATTATTTGAAATTATTAAAAATGAGAAGGTAATTTCCTCATCCACCCCTTTGATTCAACACATGAATAATGCCATTCATAATATCACTAATGCTAAGATCAAAAATAGTATTGGTTTAGAGAGTGAGTATACTAAAATTCTAGGAGTTACTTCCATTTTAACGATTTAGAGCGTCATGCCATTCTTCTGAAGTCTACATTCGTAGTGATGAAATAGAGATAACACTAAGCTAAAAATATATAACTACAGTCAGGGTCGCTTACTATGAACCCGCTTAATATGAACATTCATTTATTATGAACTAACCTCCTGGTCCGAATTCCTTTTTTTAGATAGGATTTGTATTGAATCAAGTTCGCTTAATTAATATGAAGTATCTCTATTATGAACAGATTCTTGGCCCCCTGGTGGTTCACAATAAGCGGCCCTGACTGTATTTTTTTTCTATGTTCTTTTGTTTTAGAGAGAGAGAGAGAGAGAGAGAGAGAGAGAGAATGAAGAATCTAGTCTAGTTATAAATGAATTGTCACACTTTATCTATTTATTTATTTAATTATTTATTTATATTTAGCGGTGTATTGATTGTGATTTACCATTAAAGTGTATAATAATATGTTAATTTTAAATGGATTGGGTGGCCCGAAATCATTAAAATCAATCAAATGTTACATTAGAGTACTTTAGAATAGTAATGAAAGGCAATATAACAATACATGATATTTTGAAAGCCCATGGTAATTGCCATCCATGTTCCAGATTTTGAATAGAGTGCCATTGCCTTAGTATATAGAATGCAATGGGCCAACCTTAAATTAAAATATAAGGGAATCTCGACAATCCGAGTAGACAAAAGTTTAAGTATACTGAAAATTAGATGGATTGCTTCTGTCACCGTTCCACAATTTCCATTTTGAGTATATTACAGCAGCCGTATTCACTAAGATCTTAAGCACTAAGATCGATCTTAAGTCTTAAGATCGATCTTAAGTCTTAAGATCGATCTTAGTTAAGATCGATCTTAAGATCGAACTTAGAGCTATTCACTAAGAATTAAGATCGATCTTAAGATCGATCTTAGTTAAGATCGATCTTAAGATAGAACTTAGAAATAACGTTAGGGTTAATATGATTAGAATATAGCATTATACTAATCAAATACAAAACTGAACTATAATATTTGTAATGGTAAGTGGTCATTTATTATTGATCTAGTGAAAATAAACTATATTTCTTCTTTTTGTTCAAAATTGGGGCAATTAATGTCAATATTAGGAGCAAAGAAGATTGATTAACCCACTCCTGTAAGACATAGCTTATATCTATGTAGTTGTACCGCCTGGAGTGCCTGCTAGTGAGTCTCTTACATATCTGTGGTGAAATCTTTGTTTTAACTTTGAATTCTATTATGAAAATTCAATGTTTTATGCATGTAATCTATAATTATTCTACACTAGTCAATATCAAAGGAAGAGCTATCAAAGAGCACAAGTTATACCTCATGGATTCATAATATTATATTAAACAAAACATATAAACGACGTGTCTTTATATATTGCAACATGAAAACCTCTCTAAAACAAAGTATAAACACTGGATATGAGAAGTACAATAAATTGAACTCTATCGACGGTAAAATTTCTGCGTCATTTGGTGTTACGAAAATAATTGGTGTCATTAGTGGTTATGGTAAGTCGGCGTCCTCCCGTGTATATAAATTGCTGCTGAGTACTTGCATTAACAATACCAGCAGACCAAATGGACAAATCCCGCAAAGCAAATTGGACCAGAGAAGTCTCATTAATGAAATTGAATCAGCAGGTGAGATTTTGAGAGGCTCAGGAATTCTGCTGACAAAAACAGGAAGCCAGAAAGACTGGTGTGGGGTACAAACACTGCTGGACAGGTAGAAGACGAGGACATGCAATTATATCAGCAGATAGAAGTATTTCTGACTCTGCAGATCGGGTAACAGAGATGTTTCAAAACACCCTTGCTTTTAGCGGAATTACAGATGCTGCTGATCTTTTTCAAAGCACCAGTTGAGAACAATGAAATTCCAATAGCATCAACAGTATCAGCTGCAGGTCCCGTTGAATTTGAAGATACTCCAATTTTAGAGTCTCCAGAAGTTGAAATCCCGACAATATATACTCGTAAGCCATCAAAGAAAAGTCGGAAGAGAAGGCGAACTGTTGATGAGCAAGATGATTCGGTCGAACTCTTGAAGGCTGCAGACTTACTTCCATTACAGCAGGTTGATGAAGAGCAGAGGGACTATTATAGATTGAAACGTCAGACTGCTGAAAAAATCATTGTGAATAGGAAAATAGGATCAAAGTGATTATTATCAGTCATGTGAATCAATATATAAAGCCTGTCTCTATAATTGTGCATATTGGAATGATTATATGATCAAAGAATGTATGTTTGTTTATTCATACAAATCCAAAAAGAATTTGCCACGAATATAGCATGTGATACATGTTGCGATGTTACACACAATAAGGAGAAATGTTTTTAAAATATTTAAATTTTATTTGAAGTCTAATATCAATCAAGGTAGATTAAATGTTCGATAGAAGTAAGTTTGAACAACATTTATGGAGTAATTAGTGAAAATTGAATCAATTACAATACTTAAGACACCTCCCTAGGTTGCTTAAAGTTCGGTCTTAAGTTCGGTCTTAAGACCGAACTTAAATCTTAGTGAATACCATTCTTAGTGAATACGACTTAAGATCGAACTTAAGACTTAAGCACTAAGATCGATCTTAAGATCGGTCTTAAGTTCTTAGTGAATACGGCCGCAGATTTTACACTTTATTGATCACCGAAAAATGTATTAAATATTTTTCATTAAAAAGTTTCTTTACGTAATTTAGAATCCCAGAAGTTACTCCTTCTACCTAGATTATTTTTATAACGAATTACTAGTTTTAGAATGGCAACAATTGAAGGTGATGATTTTATTGAGAAGGCTAATCAAACAGATGTCGGAATTCGACGAAAGGAGACACGACTAGATAAGCATCAATTTCCACTTCACACTCTCTATCAATCCATCGGTTCTCTTCTCGTTGTTCTCATTCTTGGCCTTGCCTGTATTGCTGCATTCATGTCTCGTTTGTTTGCTGTTATAAGGTTTGAATCAATCATTCACGAGTTTGATCCTTGGTGCGTTCTACATTACTTGAGATATGTTAATGTTAGACCTGACAATGTTTATATTTTTTCAATTCCAGGTTTAACTACAGGTCTACTCATTTTATGGTTCAGAATGGATTCTATAATTTCCTAAATTGGTTCGATGAGAGGGCTTGGTACCCGCTGGGCAGAATCGTAGGAGGAACTGTGAGTTTGGCTGAGTTATAGCATTTTTTCAATAATTGATGCATCGTATGGCACAAAATTTACATATAACATTATTAATTAATGCTATCTTGATTTCGAAAAAAGATATATATATATATACGAACTTTAATTTTAAAAAATCTCTAAGGATCTAATAGTCACGAATAATATAACCTCTGGCGAAAATACTGAATCTAGGGTCGCAGAATCTAACTCGGGCTAAAAACCCTGGATGTATCTGGACATGCCAATTTTTATATTCTTAAATAAATTCGGACGAGCATATATATATATATCAGGGTTGCAACCGAATAGTTGATTATTCGGTTTAAACAAATAATATTTGCAAATAGTTGATATTTGGTTTGTAACCAAATATCATTATTTGGTATTCGGTTGAGAACCAAATAATTTGATCAACCACAGAATATATACATATTTGCATAAATGTTTATATATTCATTATACTCTAACTGGACAAAAGTATTTGAAATCCTTACTATTTTCGATCATAACTAGTCATAAAGTGGGTCTATTCATGGAGAGAGCCGTAATCAAACTGTGACAGATACTGGAATTTCGATTTCAAATTCATATTCTACACATTCGAATTACTCAGGTTTGAAGCCTTCAATTTCCATATTCATTCATAAGTTGAATTCTTATCAATCTATGTCACTTTGTGCCACTTTTCACTCCCATTACCATTAGACATGATGATGAGGAGTGGCACAAAGTGGCACAGTTCGATGCATCTTAGCCTTATGAATACATCAATAGAATGCATCTAACCTGAGTAATTCGAATGTGTAGAATATGAATTTGAAATCGAAATTACAATCTCTGTAACAGTTTGATTCCATTTCACTCATGAATAGACCCACTTTATAACTAATTATGATGGAAAATGGTAAGAATTTCAAATACTTTTGTCCGATTAGAGTATAAACATTTGTACAAAAATATAATCAAATATAACTTGGCCTATTATATTTATTTGTGTTCGGACCACCTCATGTAAGAGCATGTGATTGTGTTGGGAAAGCATGCAAATTATTTGATTGACCAAATATTCGGTTGACCAAATTATTCGGTTAACCAAATTATTCGGTTTGACCATTGTTCGGTTCACCAAATTATTTGGTCTGGCCATTATTCGGTTAAATTGGTATTTGGTTGAAGCGGTTTCAACCTTGATATATATATATATATAAACTCTATTCATATTAACCTTTTCTTTTGGGATATTTCCTAGTTTATACAACTGTGTATGTATTTAATATTGGCGGAGAGCTGGAAAAATTGAGTGGAATATTTTTATTTTCAATTCAAATTCAAAAAAAAAGAATTGATGCAACCCTGAATTAATAATGGTTAAATTAACCTACAGAGTCATACTAGCATTATCTACATTCCTAAAATGTACCAAGTTATAGCATTCTATATACTAACGCAATGGTTCACTCTATATTTTTCAACCCATGGCCGGCGCCATGTTTTATCGGCAGTGGGTGTCCTAAGGGGGATTTCCCTGAAAGTAGATGTCCATTTATGGAGGGATATATATTGCACAATATGATAAAACATGACCCAGTCTGGACACCCAGGATACCCCCGGTGGCGCCGGCCCTGCAACCTTTGATCAAATAATGGGTGTTACCCTCGCAGCGGATTCAGGAGCGGATTCGCAGTGTCGCAATTAAATGTTAATAACTTTATTAATTTTGATCCGATTTGAAATCTAATCATACCAACGTGTAGAGGAGGTCTGGGGCCTCATTCTCTAAAGTTCTTAGAAATTTTCTTAATTTAATTCTAAATGCCATTCTAAGAATATTTCTTAGAATTGCAATGAAATTCATAGAATTCATAAAGAATTATGTGACATCAAATTCTTTACGGATTCTAAGATTTTTCTTAGAATTTGATCAAATCTTAGAATAGTTCTTAGAATCGCATTTTTTTCTTAGAATTCTTATAGAATTCTTAACCCCTTGAAATTCTTTACAGATTTTAAGAAATATACTAGAATTGGCGTCATTCTAAGAAGAATTCTAAGAATAGTATCTTAGTTTTTCGGGAACATTAATCAAAGTTGATTTTAATATTATAAAATCCTTTAAAAATTTACAACATTGAAGGGAGCTGAAGAGCGTGATGTTAAGGCGTTGCACCTAACCATTTCATAAATTAAAGCCAATGTTTTTTCTGAAACTAACTGTGTCCAACAATGTAACCTATACCTTAAGAGACAACTACAGGGTGTAACAAAATTGATGCCCTATTACAGAAGGTCAATCGGTTTTCCTTTTGTTTTGGGAACAATCTTGGCATGAGAAGACTCTTGTAGCTTTTAGCACCGATAGTATTTTTTAATCAATCACTGATGTCCTCTCTTAAAATAAAACGAAAAACGGGGTTAGTTTTGACAAGAAAACTCCTATTTTTCATGTCTGAATACATTTTCCAACAAAACGGTGCTCCTGCTCACAAGGCTATAAGGACACAAAATTGAGGCAAACAATATCTAAAAGGGTACCTGGCCTGCCAACTCCTCAGACTTGAATCCAATCGAGAATTTTGCGCCTATTGTGCAGAGCGGAGTCGATGACATTGAGGAGGCAACGAATCTAAAAGTTCTTGAAAAACTGCTGATATTCGCATGGACGCAGATAACCCCCGATATTTTAGATAACCTTGTTAGCAGTATGCCTGAGAACGGTTAAACATGTGTTAAACTTAATGCTGGAATTATTGGAAAGTGATTAATGAACTACGCCTTTCTAATCGAAAATTATTATTGCTAATTTGATAGGGCATCAATTTTGTTACATCCTGTACTCTATTCATCATCAATGAGCGAGTGGTTAACATTGTAAACCATGTATATCTTTAAAAATTCGAAATTCAACGATTTAGAATGAATTTAAGTCAACCCCTACCTCACTTAAAATTTCTTTTAGAATTCGGATAAATTCTGAGAATTTTTCTTAGAATTCATGGATTTTCTAAGAATTTGTTAGCTCCAAATAATAACAACACAAAAGTCCAGCTGGACTTTTGTGTTGTTATTATTTGGAGCTAATGAGTTAAAATTTAATGAATTTGTGGTCGATTCAATTTTTCACTGGTTTGGCCCGAACACGAGTGTTTGTTATCTTAGCGGCGGATTCGAAGTAACACTTAATCGCTTATAACTCGAAAACTCGTCCTAGATCAAGAATAATTTTACCAGTGGAAAGAGGAGAGTTGATGTATTTCATTTTTAATTTAAATTTTTAACTTTCACAAAATGAGTTAGCAATGGCACATCAAATTTTGGTCTCACCTTTTGGTTAATATCTCATGAAATTATTATGAGACAAACCTTTCCTTTAGACTACGTTTATTTCAGCCTTGTTGTATTTTGTGTTTCAAATTTCAAATTAAATATTAATTTTTGAACGAATGATGGATATTTGAATTTTACATTATAATGCGTAATGTGATATCACCGGAGTTGTATCTATCAATAATATTTTCTTTGAATCACACCAATTTTGAATGTTTAATTCGTGTCCTGCAATAAATTCCCAGCCATTTGATATATATATATTGACCATATTTAGATTTATTTTTGTTTGTAAGTTCCTAGCAACGGCCAGGAATGTTGAAAAATTCCAATCTCAAAATTTGGAGTAACCAATTCGAGTGACCCCTTGTTCTTCTCGGCTAGGTTCAGCGAGTACGAATTAGAATGTGTGGAATAGATGATGGTTTGGTGGAGTGACATAGTGGAATGTATAGTTAAATGTGGTCAAACCTTCATATATTCCAAATATGATATATTATATAATTAGCATATTCGTACTCGCTGAACCTTGCCAAGAAGAACGAGGGGTCACTCAATATGGTTAATCCAAAATTTGGAGATCGGAATTTTCAAAATTCTTGGCCGTAGCGACCAACCAAATAATTCTCGAAATAATATATATATCAAATGACTGGAAATTTAGTGCTGGACATGAATTGAACAATCAAAATACGATCTGGTGTGATTAAAATATATTTTGGATTGATGCACTCCGGTGATATCACATTATTGTAATGTAAATTCAAACATTCATAATTCGTTCTAAAATTATATTTTAATTTGAAATTTTGGAACACTATATATATATATATACGTATATATATATATATATATCCCTTGAAAGCATTTGGGATTTTTCTTTTTATAATAGTAACCCCAAACTTATATGGCTTCCCCATTGAAAATGGCTTAAACCGGAAATGACGTAACACATTCCTGTGGCAAGCGTAGGATATATATATATATATATACCAACCGGACAAAAGTATTTCAACACTTGATTCTTCCCCATACAAATAATACTAAATTGAGTCTATTCATGAAGAGGGTTACTTCTAAACAGTATGGGATACAGCTAATCGGATTCCAGATTCAAATAATACGCATTCAAATTAGTCAGATTTGAATTTTTCTAATTAATCATTCATTCCTAAATTTTTGTAATTATCAATCAGTACCACCTTATGCCACATACACCCATTTTGATCACTATACATGATGGCAATGAATTACTTATTGTGGCTCAGGCTGATAAGATTTTTCATTGAGTTGAGTCATTTATTAGTTATGTTCGACTATGACTTTTTCGAATCTGAAATCAGATTTTAGTATCTCTTTGAATTTGAACGTATTGCCCTTCATGAAAAATCCTCGATTTAATGTTATTTGTATGAGAAAGAATCAAGTGTTGAAGTACTTTTGTCCGTTGGTGTATATATATATATATTTATATACAGGCAGCCCTCGCCGTTCGCGAGTTTACCATTCGCGGAATTTTTTTGAGTTTTGTTTTGCTTTTCACGGTTTTCGTTACTCTCTTCAGTAGTTTCATGGGCTACCATAAGTCGATAACCTTATACGTATCTACCTACATATTATCCTGACAATATCATTTACTGTTTCTATTGTTCTATACTACTAATACTAGACTCTATTGTTTCTCTGTATACTTATAATTTTCTACCCAATAATTACATCATGCAGGTAGTTGGTTGGTGATTGTAAGGCTTTACTATTTAGTTATGATACTTAGGTTTGCTACTAGGGGATCTATATCTTTCATTTATCACTTCATTTATTATTACCATTTCACTTGTGCTAGCGTTTGTATCAGTATTACAGCTAAAGACCTAAATTTGATGTGCCCACTTCTAACTCATTTTGTGAAAATTGTTAAAAATGAAATACATCAACTCTCTTCTTTTCCTGATAATTATTTTTGATCTAGGACGAGTACTTTTCGAGTAATATGAGATTAAGTGTAACTTCTCATCTGTCGCTAAGATAACAAACACTCGTTTTCAAGCCAAACCAGTGAAAAATTGATCGACCATAGATTTGCTAAATATTAACTTATCGATATATAATTTTAACCTCATTAATGTCCAGACCTGGATTACATATGTACCTAAGATGGATTCGATAGCTCGTATAACTTTTTGAGATATTAAAAAAGCAGTGACAAAATTAAATGTCTATTGCTAACTCATCACTAGATATTTCAGGATTTGCACTTAGTTTAAAGAAATTCCAGACCTCCTCTACACGTTGGTATGATTAGATTTCAAATCGGATCCAAATTCATAAAGTTATTAACATTTACTAACTCATGCATAAGAGTTATAAATAGAAAACCTGGATATTTACCAATTTAGAACACAACTTGTCTACAGTGTTATCTGGCACTCTTACTACTAACCATTCCTGTTCACACTTTATAGAAATTAGACCATTTTCGTTGTTTTTCGAAAATGAATTACGAATTACAGTCGACTCCGCTTAATAGGGCCACATCGGTCAGAGGACATTTTGCCCCGATTAAGCGGAGAACCCTATTAACCGAAAATATTTTGTATTAGCTTCTATGTGTGAGAGCTATTCCGGTCCTGCCAAAAGTGTAGGAAATAACTATGTGCAAATATAAGCAAATTATACTGTCTCTAGGAGAGTTCAGTCTTAAAACAAACAAAACATTTTGGTCACTGCGCGGCTGGCGGACTCAAAGTGTCCTCCAGAGGCGTCCTTCTGGGACTATTAGTAAGTGCGACACGGCGAATCTGCTGCTATTGTTTTATAACTCTGAAACTATATTTAGTGAGATAGAGTGTATTATTGGCGAATAGGAAGTATATATTGGTCATCATATGACAACATTCATTGGTATTTAGCATTAGTAAATTTTGAGATCAAGTTGATCAAATTACATTCCCCCAGCAAAGCAACAACGTGTGCACATTTCGATCGAAATTTCTACTTATTTTTCAACAACTGCCTGGTCAATAGTGGGATTAGCGATAAATATAAATAAACCAAGCTATTAAAACTAAATAAAAAGGTTAAGAAATTGCAAGCATGCTGTTTGATCATGAGTATTACTTTAGCAGCGGATTCATGTACTTTTACATTTTAGAGTTATTAATTGCTCCGTAATTGTTGAACTATTATATTTAGAGAGATGTAGTATTTATTTGGGGAAAAATAGAGTTTCCTATTGGTTTTCTTATGTGACCATTTATTGGTTTCACTATTTGAATATTTCGATATACACTACCCTAACAAAAGTTATATACTTCATTATTTCATTTGCACAGCCTACGTAACTATGGCCTATTCACGGTACGAATTTACCTTACCATTGATTACTTCAAGTCTATTTTGTAAACAAACCATTATGTTTGAAATAAATTTTAATCCGATAAAATGCAGTGTATAATATAGGATAAGTATCATTGTTAGTTTATATTCTATTACCTACGAGTACAATATTTCATACATTTTCTTCCTACTAGTAATTCCAAATTTATTAATCCACACGTACATTTCTCTTAGCAGTAAGCCAAACAGGTGTAGTGTAGTCTACTTTGGCATTTATTACGTTCCAGTATTTGAAATGTTGAATCATGGATCCAAGGAAATACAAGATGAATGGCGACGGTTTCTCCATAGAGATGATGCATGGAAATTGACGAGAGTCTTCATCTGTGTGAGACATTTCTGTGACGCGGATAGACTACTCCACTTCGATATTCCCCAGGGTAAGGGTACAGTGGAGAAAGTTTCCAGAAAACGTCTGATCTTCGGAAAATGCCAAGCCCATCAATCTTCTTAATTATCCATTTGTGTGAATTGGGACTCCCAATTGTCATACATCCTGAAGAAGCAGCCGAACAAGGCGAAGAAGACGAGGCTATAGGAGAACTGGTGATATGGAGGAGTTTAGAGAAGATGGGTTAGATCGACCTAGAACTGCAGATGACCAGGACTGCTTTGGCAAGTTTATTGTGGTGAGAGCGATTAAAAAGAAGTAAGCTGAAGGTATGCGAGCACCTCATATCTTCCAGACAGATAACGGGGGTGAATTTACTATTAACCTGGTGAATACGACACTGCGCAATGGCGGCTACAGATACTTCTTACTCATAGTTGATCTATTTTCACATTATGTCGAAGCAATCCTGTTGAAAGACCAGACCACCGCATCCATCTTTTACGTATTCATGCAAGGATTAGCTTATCGTGGACAAGGCGTACCAAATATTTTGCTCACAGATTAGGGGAAAAATGTGGATGAGTTAGCGGTGCACGAACTGTTCCACGACTTAGGAACTACTAAATGACACACCACACCATAACACCCGGAATCCGATGGGATGGCCGAAAGACATATCGACTTCGTCAAATAAGTGATACGTTGCTTGATGCTCGAACGCAACCTAGAAAAGGGTTCCTGGCCATCGTTGTTGCAAGAGATTACTTTCTACGGCAATAATCTGGACAACGCGTCTAGTAAAATATCTCCACCCATGTTGGCGTTTGGCCGTCAGCCGAGATCACCAATCGATTTGCTCATTAGCACTGGTAATACTCCAACAAAAGTTACAGGTCAGCCAGTCAGTATCTCGAAACAACGGTAAAGAAGAGTCAAGAATTGAGTGAAATTGCACCAGAAAACCAGGAGTGCACCCAATCAGGGGAAGTATGATAAAGGTAGAGAATAATTATGATCAAGGCAAGAAAAAATCCAATATAACCACGGGAGATTGGGTCATGATTAATATGAAGGACTTTTCGTATACATGTTAGTTTATAGTACGAAAGAGAACTATCACAAATTCCACCTCTTTTGTATTAATATACATACACAAGCACGCTTCGCTTGCTTGCGATGCGCGGCTGGTGGACACTGTGTCCGCCGGAGGCTCCCTTCGGTCGCCTGCGGTCAACAGTGATTAATTATATGGGAGATAACATCTCTAAATACGTCTCTCCTACTATTATAATCGATATCGCACGAAAAAGCACCGAATTTGTCAATTTTAAAAATTTTTGATGTGTAATGATGGCGTCATCACAGAGTGATGAGTCATCATTTTTTGAGATAGCGCTGCGCGGCTGGCGGACACTTTGTGTCCGCCTGAGGCTCCCTTCGGTCGCCTGGAGGTGACATTGGTTAATTATAAGGGAGATAACATCTCTAAATATGTCCATCTTAGTGTTAAAACCGATTTCACTCGAAAAATCACCAAATTTGTCAATTTTAAAAATTTTGATGCGTAATGTTGCTTAACTTTTAAAAATGTGACAATGACGTCATAATTCCATGATGAGTCGACATTTTGCTCTTAACTCAGAACTTACTGGAGCCAGAGCCAAAAGACTCCCACGTGCCAAAAATCAGCCTTCTGCGCCCGGCAGTTTCTTCAATCAATTCGTTACAGATATATATATATATATATACAATAATCGAGTTTTAATAGTAAGGATATATATATATACATACATCTAGATTAATCGAGTTTTAATAGTAAGGATTACACTCTATTATATTTCATCAAAATATAGATAGGCTATACAGTTTGTATTTTGCACATAAAACTTGAAGTAATCCATGGTTAAATACCGCGAAAAAGCTATAGTTACGTAGGCTGTCTTTCATTTGCATTTAATACTAAAATGGGTCTATTCATGAGGATAAAAACTCCTGAACGGTAAGTGTTATAACAAATCGGATTTCACATTCGGAATCTTCGCATTCAAGTTATTTATGGCAGATTATTTCAAATCAATTATTAATACCCAACGTTTTCAAATTATCATCCACTACCTCCTTGTACCGCAAATGTCGCAATTACCACTCTACATTAGTGATGAATTATCACTTGTGCTACGTGTTGGTTATTTACTTATTTGGTTGAGCATTTTATTTATATTCTTTAACTATTACTGATTCGAATGTTTAGATTTCAAACCTTAAATCAGACTCCTAGTATCCCTCAGAGTTTGAGTACATCTCCCCTCATTAAAAGATCCAATTTATTACTATTTGTATGGGGGATAAATGTAGGTTAGTGCATTACCGAAGGAGGTCCAATTAATTCTCAAGTAACGCAGGAATGTTTTTAATAGGTAGGTACACACGTGTGTACCTACCTATTAAAATTTCCACTTACAGTAGACCCTCTCAGATCTAGTACCCGTGACCTCCGGTTACGGGTACCTCCCTCAACTGGGCGGACATCCTCTCGGTTGAAGGAGGTACCCGTAACTCAGAGTTATGGATTTCCTTTGCCCTGATTCCAAATTGATCCTCATACAAAGTTAATCAATCTATCTTAGAATTACAAATGTCCTAAAAGCTATATTTGATTCCAGGGTTGGAATTTAACCCGGGTTAAATAGGTTTTGCCCAGCCCAGTGGGTTAAACCCGTGTAAAATCCGGGTTTAATTAGTTTAACCCGGGTTAAAACGGGTTTTATTCTCCAGAAACGGATTTTCCCAGTTATTGTCCTTGTTTTTAAATTCAACGATATAATTAATTACTTAATTATATAATCGTATTTATTGTAGGAGGTGCATATCAAAATCTAATACACTAATGAAAATCTAAAACAAATGAAAAGCAAAACACCAGTCAAACTCCACTGAACCTCTCAATTCGCGATAACATGTTACCAATTTTGCTGTTTTCTCTAAGCCTAATCTATTTCGAACTTTGTTCTGGACTAAACTAAAGTTAGAAAATATCCGCTCAATTGGAGCATTAATGCGGCTCACCTTGGAACCTTATACTTTTAGAAAAAAGCTTTGAACATGATCACTGGGCCACCAACAAAACTAGCATTATACATGTAGTAACCGCTATGATTAGAGTAGGTAAGATGAACAAACTGCTCTATATAATAGTAGTATCCTTTGATTGTTTACTTAAAGCACCTCAGATTATTGTACTTTCTAAGGAATTCCATTGTTCGTACATCAGGTCTTATTAAAAATATCACTACGGGATCTCAATATAAATAATACTTGCAGAATAAGGATTTTCAATCCAAACAATTTATATCGCTAAAATTAACTTGGTTTACAAGTACTTTAGAATAAAACCCATTTTAACCCAGTTTAACCCACAAAAGGGGGTTTTGTCCAGCCCGGGTTTAACCCGGGTTAAATCCGGGTTTAACCCGGGGGGTGGGTTAAATTAGCCAACCCTGTTTGATTCAACTTTAGTTTAAATATATTCGTATACTTCTCAATCATAAAACAAAGAATTAATATTTTCTCAGAATGAACAATCCTTATTATTCCATTTACCTATACATTCTAAACAATTTCATTTCTGAGTTACGGGCGCCTCTTAGTTCTCAACCTCCAAGATACAGGCAGTAATAAGCGTTTAACTCTACTCATAATTGATCTTTCTAATTTTACTATTATAAATGACCAATCAGCTTTCTTTTCTGATTTACGGGCACTTCTGAGATTCGGACCTCCGAGGTTCGGACATCTTTAGATTCATCCAGTTAAGAGGATTTAACTTAGTGAACTACATCATAACTACTGTAAGTTATAGACCAGGATCAATCGAAAAAAATACATTAAAACCAAAAAAAAATCCGAACAAGACCAAAATATCAGTGAAGTTAGTCAGAAGCATCCGTGAGAACATATCAAAAGTCAAAGAAAGTCCAAGTTTCGGAAGACAATTTTTTGACCTCCGATCTCCGAAAATCCGATTATTGATACAATTATCTTTGGAGTTGTTTAGAATTGGTCATATTAACTTATAGATGTTATATGCTAATAAAATGTCAAGTAGGACTTGATATATACATAGAATAAAATTTTTCCAAATCGGACAATCCAATCAAAAGTTATAACCAAATGATTATGTAGTACGGATAACTTTAAAACTATGACTGTTAGAGCTTAGCTTTAGTGATCAATTGATAACTGCAGGAGCAGCAATTTCCTATACCTTGATAATACTACAAGGTGTTTCATAAGTCGTGGCCACTACCAAAATCAAAGAAAATAAACGAAAATTGTGCACGAATAGATTTTATTATTTATGAATATAATCACCATTACTCTCTATAACCTGCGCAATTCGCTTAGGCATTCCTTCAACTAAATTGTTCAGAATTTTCGGATCGATACTGGACCATGCTATTTTGAGTCTTGAAATTAGATCTTCAGTTCTGCATATTTGTCCCATTTCATCTAGCCTATCTGAAAGAATTGCCCATAGATTTTCAATAGGATTTCGGTCGGGAGATTTACCTGGCCATTCACCTTTCTTCCAAAATCTTGGAAAGTTCTTTGAACACCATGCTTGAGTCAAATTTGCAGTGTGAGCTGGTGCACCGTCTTGCATGAGCAGAAAATTTGACATGTTCTGTAGCATAGCCCTCTCACAAATACCTCCTGTTTTACGCTTTCTTCGAATTGCATAAACACAGGTCCTCTTTAAAATATGATCCCGATAGTAAGCACCATTTACAGTTTGCTTTTGAGGGACTATGTGCAGTTCCGAAACAGCAGAATGGGACATCATACCCCATACCATGACCTTCGCTGGAAATTTCACTTTGAAGAATGGCTCTAATCTTTCGCTGGTTTTGTCCCAAACGCGGTCATTTTGTGGATTCGGGGATGCAAACAACTCAAAGGGGGACTCATCCGACCACAAAACCTTTTTCCAATCATCAACAGTCCAATGCTGATGGGCTAGGGCGAAAGAAAGTAGTTTTTCTTTGATCCTGTCGGTAATCCGTGGCCTTTTTGGACGTTTGTACGACCTCGCACCGATATGGTCCTTCAAATGCCTATAAACAGTAGTTGGAGAAATAGTGTAGCCTTTTCCTCGCAGTTTCTTCGCGATTTTCCTCGTTGACTGGAGTCGTTTGCCGAGAGATTTAGCAATAACAATTTTACTCACACGGTCTAAAATCGGCGGACGTCCAGACCGCCCCTTGGTTTCCAGCGAAACTCCCGAATTATTGGATTGTGACCATCTTCGAACCGAACGATATCCAACATTAAGCCTCTTGGCTACCTCTTTTTTAGGTACTCCTGATTGCCTTAGAACGCATGGCTAACCCGTAGTCAGACACGTTCATTTTGAAAAAATGAACAAAAAGTCCAAATTATTTAAAAAAAAAGTAACAGGAAATAATATAAACGAAATAATGGTTGAAAATAGAGTGATTGTAATACCACAGTAAAGCAGCAGAATATGAAATAGTAATGCTCATGGTCCATTAGAAAAACAACTATTGATTTAAAAAATTTTTTGGCCACGACTTATGAAACACCCTGTATATTTAAAGCAAAAACCTGGATTATGAGAACCTGGATTATGAGAGGCTTTTTATTATTGTTGTTTAAGCTCTTCTTTATTGATTTTAAAGATTAACATCCATACTTTTTGTTGAATATACGATGTCATTTTGTTTCATATTTATTTTAAATAAGAATATCATACGTTCTCAAGAGCACTCTATGCTGCTCATAGCGTAATTACTATATAACAAAAGAGATATAGTACTTTAGTTTTCAGTTTATGAATCACTTTGCTATACTGGTAGCCCTCGCTTTTCTCGTTATCGTTTCCTCAATTATTTTCGGTTATAATTGGCGTTATATAGCAATAACATTACAGCTATTTCCAATATTTAAATTATGATTATTCATGCGGTAGTAATCACATAATGTAGGTAGGCATTAAACCTGTGAAATTAATCCCTCTGGTTTCCATCTTTCGCCGCTCGTGTTAATTCTCGTTGTTGAAAACACCGACAGTAGGTATGATTGTAAACGACAGCTTTCCCCCCACAGCGGCAAGAATTTGGGCCACAGGATTTCCTAAGTTTTGCACTGAGTATATTTGGCATTGTCCCCTTCAACTCCAATGAGGTCTCCGCGAGGAAACCTTTTTTAATGCAACAAAGTTGTACCGGTTTGTATGTCGAAATGTTGCAAGCAACTTTTTTACATCTTGTGTTTTAAATTGTTCCATGCGGCTTTGTTTGCAACGTGTATGGCGACTTTGCATACATTCAGAGTAAAGTTATCTGTTGAAATTTTAATTTGTTCAGGCATCTTCCTAATGAATATGCTGTAGTGTATCATATCGTAATATCAAGGGCAGATGTAGCGAATGGATAAATCTAATGGAAATAGGGTAAAACCACACCCTACATTTCTTAACCATAAATGCATATCTTCAATCAAATTATCATATTAAAAGTTTGGAACAGCACTCTAGGGGTTCGAATATACGAACCCCGCTTATTTATTTATGAATTTTCTTCCGAAATTTTATTAACTGTCGTAAATTGACTTTGTTAGATAAAACTTTCAAAGTCAAATTACGAAAGTAAATAGCAGGGGTCCATTTATTCGGACCCATAGAGTGCTTACAAGCTTTTGATATGATAAATTTATTGAAGATATGCATTTATGATTGAGAAATGTTGGGTGGGCATGGCCAGCGCCATGTTTTATCGGCAGTCGGTGTCCTAAGAGGGATTTCTCTGAAAGTCGGTGTCCATTTATGAAGGGATACATTGTACAATATAATAAAACAGGACGCAGTGGGTGTCTGGACACCCAGGACACCCCCGATGCCGCGGCCCTGGTGGGATTTCACCCTGTTTCCGTTAGATTTCTCCATTACCTCCATCTTCCCTTGATATTACGATATGATGCACTGCATCTTATTCATTAGGATCATGAACACATTAAAATTATCAATAGATAACTTTACTCTGAATGTAAAGTCGCCACACACGTTGCAAACAAAGCAGCATGGACTAATTCAAAATGTAAAAAGTTGCTCCGCGCATGATTTCTTCTAAGGAGTTGAGAGGGACGGTGCCAAATATACTCAGTGTAAAACTTTGGAGATTCTGGGTGGTCCAAATTCTTGCCACTGAGGAGAGGAAGCTGTCGTTTACAATCTTGCCTACTGTCGGTGTTTCTTAACCATATACTTTTTTATCCAAAGTCAAAATTGCCATACTGCAAATAATTATGTATCAATTCTAAATTCTTATTCATCATCCTACATGATTGCGTCTTTGTCTTCCTTGATTTTATTGTGAAATTTTCCTGTATACACATGGCAAAAGTAATGTGGTATTTTTAGACATGAATTGTTTATTGTATATATTGCCTCATTATTGTGCATCTTACATTACGGGTTATCTGCTGCCTGTACCCTGCTTACAGCCGGCATAGAGTTCGTGTTTGTATGATGTACCATGATGTGTTATTCGTAAACCAAGTTTATATGATTCAATTTATATGATTCACTTCAGTTATTACCAAGTATAATTGATCTCCAAATAACTTCATTTTGACAGAGTTGACTATCTATATTAGTAATTGTCTATTGACTAATACATGCAGAATAATTTATTAGATTAAACATGATTTATATAGGTTTACCCAGGTTTAATGGTCACAAGTGGTTTAATCCACTATCTACTCAACTGTTTCCACATCTCAGTGCATATCAGAGATGTATGTGTGTTTCTCGCTCCTTTTTTCAGGTGAATCCGCTTTTTACTTCGAGTATTTAGTTGTGTTATTTTCAATTTTTATCCTAATTGTTATCATTTTAATTATATCTATTTACCCCTTTATTTAAGAGATATTTATTTATTAAGGCCAAATGCATAGCTTTCTATACACAAAGTCAATGGTGCGTTCTAAAATTATTCGACCATTGATTAACTATTTAATTATAGATATACAAATTTGAAAGATATATTAATTAATTGATATATCAAAATCCTTGTATTAACTTTGATCACTTTGTGCCCCACTATCTAGTTTCAAACCACCACTCTAAGTATAAAATATAGCTTATTAATAAATATTGAAATCAGTAGAACAACATCTAATTCATATAATAAAGTGTGAATGCATATTAAATATCAACTAAATAAAACATCAAATATTGATAAAGTATCCTCTATATTAATACTCAGTGGTTTTTCTTTTGTTTTTGTAAATTTATTGAGGAACTGGGATGTACTAGAAATGTAAAATTTGGCACACAAGTAGGTAATAATTAATCTAGTAGGGATTTCGAAGATCTAAGCGAGGTGTTCACAACACGCTGAGATAGGCGACAAATTGTGCTGAACAATGAAATTCGATTATTTTATAATACAAATACATTGGGATTAAATAGTAGCAAGTTGCATACGACCAAAATAACTACTATTTGTGATTGAAATTCATTGGTTACTACTTGGTTACCAATCAAATATCAGACTTTTATAATGCGATTCACATGATTCTATTTCATACAAACAAACACGCTTCGCTTGCTTGCGCTGCGCGGCTGGCAGACGCAAAGCGTCCCCCGGAGGCACCCTTAGGGCACCTAGGATCACATGATTAATTATATGGTAGATAACATATCTAAATAGGTCTGTCCATAGCCTACTCCAATAATGCCTCACAGTAAACAACCAAGGATGCAGTAATAGCCGAATGGATTAATACACGATTAGCCTAAAATCGTTAACCATGCAGAATAGGCATTAAGAGTGTATTACCAGCGTATATAAACATGGCATTAAAGTACATATATCCGTTGTCAAAATTTCGATTAGTCATCATATCATTCCGCAACAGGTCATTTTAAGCACGATTTTGGCAATTTTCTAAGCTGTTTTAAGCCTACTTCTAAATGTTATGTGTAGAACTAAGATTAGTACAACTTGATTTGAAAAATTTAGAATTTTTTAATGGAATGTTCTTACATTCCTACGTTACTATGGTAAAGTATTATGATCAGTTTGAGCCATATCCTGCAAACTGTAAGAGTTATGTCTTCAAATCTGATCGTATTTGATAGGCAATTGACTACTTCATATTAGGTAATAATACAATTTAAACTTCTAAATTAACAGACTATAGAGTTATGCGACAATTTAGTGTTTTGGTTACATTCTTAAAATCAACCCATAGCTCAAAACTCGTTGAATTTAGAAGTTCAAGTTGTATTATCACCTAATAGTAAGTAGTACACTGCCTATCAAACACGATCATATTTGAAGATCCAGTTACTACAGTTTGCACAAAATGGCCCAAACTGACCAAAATGTTTTACCATAGCAACGCAGGAATGTAACAACATTCCATTGAAAAATTCTAAATTTTTCAAATCAAATCGTACTAATCTTGGTTCAACACAAAAATCACACCTTAATACCATTTAGAAATAGGGTTAAAACTGCTTAGAAAATCGCTAAAATTGTCCTTAGAATGACCAGTTGCGCAATGATATGATGACTAATCGAAATTTTCCAACGGATATATGTACTTTGATACCATGTTTATATATACTGATAATACATTCTTAATGCCTATTCTGCATGATTAACGATTTTAGGCTAATCGTGTATTAATCCATTAGGCTATGGTCTGTCTTACTATTATATAATCGATATCACTTGAAAAACCGCCAAATTTGTCAATTTTTTAATTATTTTTTTTGCTAAGTAATGATGACGTCATAACGTAGTGATGAGTCATCATTTTTGGATGACTGTGTTATCATATTCGAGTTAATTATTAGAAAAAAAGAAATGCGACGTATTGTTTCTCTAATATCCCCAAGCTGCCACTGGACAACTCTGCGGACACACAGTGCCTGCAAGCCTCGCAGCGCAAGCAAGCGAAGCGCACTTGCGGAAAATTAAAGACACTGGTGGGTAGATGAACAGAATTTGGGGAGAGAAGGGAGCAATGAGCGACTGCGATAGTACTGGTTGTATGAACAGCCCAGCTACATCAATCTACTCTTGGATGTGTTTATATTTTGCAGTCAATCTGTTTGTAATATCTTAAGTTATTTCCCTAAGGATCTTAAAGTATTTGCCCTCTATACCTCTATACCCAGAGCTTTTTTGTTAGTAATTAAATTTCGTTTGTGTAAAAGTATGAGGCAATTTGATGATTGTAAAAGACAGTAACAAGCATGCATTGTGATATACCCTTATTTTTTTGTGAACCTGTGTTATAATGTTACCTTCGATTGTTTAGGACCAATTAATTTTTTTAGTTTGCAATTAAAAAGCAGTAGTGACAATTACTTATATTTTATAATATTACAAGTCATGCTCAAGTGAATCATCACATAATTATCCTGATTTGGTGTGATTGCATTTTCTAGCCCATGATTCATTAACTTCTGAATAGCTATTAACTTCGTTTAAGAAGGTTGTCGATTTGAGTTAATTGATCGAAAGTATCGTAGTAAATGATGAAATTTGGTTATAACATGCTTTGACAATTAATTTTGATCAATTACGACTGTTGTTCAATAAATCAAACTGGAATATTGCAAGTTTTCTCACAAATTCGCAATATACACGTGCAAATTAACTATTTTTAAAGCAGCAACTAAATTATATACTATTCTCGATTTTGGGAATTAGCACATTGTGTCAAACCGTGTCTCTATTTATCATCAGCTGAGAAGAAACTGACAGTCGCAGATAGCTGATTTGGAAAAGAAATTCCTGGTGATATCCATGGTTGCTGTAGGTCAGGGTAATAGTGATGACCCCATGAAATGGGGGATTGTTAAACATTATATCTCGACCACTGTCCTTTTCCACTGACCACTGTCAAGTTTTATTGATCTGTTTCAATATATGTTGTCTATCAAATATATTAAAACGCTAGGATTTTTTTCTTTTTGAGTGTGTGTTTGTCCGAATTGAATGAAAAATTGGCAAGTCGTAGAGGTGGGAAAATTGGCATGTAGGCGTCAAATGATATGACTACGAGTAAGTTCTAAGATCTAAGCGAAATTTTCACACCTCTGCAAAAAAATGGAAAACAATTTTTCACACCTTTTCTATACTAAATAAATGACTACACTATCACAATAGAAATAATTGTACGACACTACAATAGATCGTCATTGTTATTAATACTTCAAAGCCACGACTTATGTTTGATATCTTAAATGTATTATAATGTATGGCAATAAAAAAGATGATGTGCATATTTTCACACCATTTGATAAATTTTGAAAATAATGCTAGAGACTACCTTCCAACGGGTGACATGGGGGTTTAGGGGTGTAGATTTCGAATATAATATTTTCAGATCGATTTGATAAATTATTTGTTTACTTTTGTTGACAATAGATTCATAAAGTAAACAAATCTCAAAAATATGCTCGAAACTTGCTTTAAACGGTTGGCATGGGATTTTCAGGTGTGTAGATTTTGAATATCATATTTTCGAGTAAATTTGATGATCAATTTGTTTACTTATGTTTACAATATTTATATAAAGGAAAAAAATTCCAAAATATGTTAGATTGAGTAATTCCAGGCGCCCGCAGGGCTTTTCTGCGGACACGCAGTGTCTGCATGTCGCGCAACGCAAGCTTCAAAGCGTGCTTGTATTTAATAATGTTAATTGGTTGATTTGACCTCTATAATGAATAATGTGATATTGCAGTTATCTTATTGGATCCTTTGTATGTAGTGGCCTTACTGCAATTGCCATGTTTTTGATGACAAGAGAAGTATGGAGCACTGGAGCTGGACTACTCGCAGCTTCCTGTATGGCTATAGGTAAGCACTGTTTGTATGTATTATATATTAGTACTCAAGTTAGATGCGTTTAGTCTTTGGTTAAATCTATAATGTTAATAAAAATTCATTGAGTAAAGATTTATGCTAGAATTAGTGAATTATTTTTGTCAATAGCCTACTACACATAAAAATTGCGGATTTTCATTAAGGATGCGATTGACGAAGGTCTACTAGTACACGGTCTGCATAAATCATTATCACACAGAATATTGCTTAATTAATAATGTATTACTTGCATATATAAATATGGTGGTCGAAGTACATATATCCGTTGCCATAATTTTGAGTAGTCATCATATGACTGTACGATTGGTTATATTTATGATGAATTTAGTGATTTTCAGTCCTATTTAATCACACCTCTAGTGTTTTAATATGAAGTTTGCTTATAACCGAACTGTGGACGATTGATATGAAAAATTTGGTTTTCATAGAATGTTGCTTCATTTTAGCTTGCTGAAACCCAATTTGGTCAGTTTGGGTCATAGCTTGAAACCCAATAACTGGATATTAAATTTTATCTTATTTACTAATTGCCAATAAATTCTTTATTTTGTGAGAATATAACTTATCCTATTTTAATTACTCGTAAACATTGAATTTTCGATTTTGAAAATTATAATAGGATGTAATCTATTAGCCCATAAAATAAGAATGAATGCCCAGTTATTGGGTTTTCAAGATATGACTGCAACTGACCAAAATGAATTTCTATAACAACTCTAGCACGTGATATTGCAATAACTAATTTTTAAAATCCAATTTTTTCACATCAACACATTCGCAACGGTTTTATGCGAAAAAAAATACTAATAACGCTTATAAGTGTGCTTAATTTAGAGAGACCGTGTCCTAGTATAGTAATCTTCCACCGCATCTCTAGTCCAAAACACGTAAGTAACTCTTTGACTTGATGTGTAGCAGGCCATTTATTTCAATTTTGAATGTCAATATTTTGGAAAAATTGTTTTACGGATATTTCTAGATACTTTTCATGTTATCCACCTCTTCAATGAAAATATTTTTAATTTAATCCACTGTTAATTGCAAGCATGTTTCAGTTCCATCGCCCGCTTCAATATTTAGCCTACTTATATTGTATATATTGTAACTATTGCATATATTGATGATCATCTTATTATACAAAATATTTCAGATGTGGGACTTTATTACTATTGATTGAGTTGTACATTCGATTAAACTAATATTCAGTATACATTCGAACGTCTTCAGTTGGAGACAGCCATAATATAGGGCTAGATTGTAATGATGCGATGCGTGCTAATATATAAATGTACTTTAGATATCACTGATTTACATTAAACTAGATCATCGTTCGGAAAAGGGATCCTAATACACACTTTGCACCCGTTCTAAACATGAACGGACCGTTATTGACAGTTTAAAGTCCAATGAACCAGAAAAGATAGGTCACTGCGTTGAGCAGGTGCCCGTTATACTCAGGTCAATGTTATAGGATATCAGACGAGACTGTTTACATATTTGTAAGAAATGTTAAGCCTGGGCACTTATCTCCCTCTAGAAATACTTCTGCATTTCAAACCGCTTATGATTCTCATTTTTTTTAGATACGCTCAAAGTCTGTATATTTCGTTTACGCTAGCACATCCTAATTGTAGGCCCCCCTGCCACTGAATATATTTTTAGGACTTGCTAAGAAATAAAGTCTTTTAAAATCGAATCATACATAGTCTATCATATTTGGCACCTTGTAAGACCAAAAGAATGTTAAAATTACAAAACTGTAAAAAGTTTATATGGGTCTGAAAAAAAGTATCAAAAAACCCGAAATTTTTTTGTAAAGCAGCCATAATATTACTAAGCTATAAGATATCGACAATCTATAAGATATGAAATAACTCTTGAAATTTTCATACCCTACCTATCACAAACCAATTTACCTATCACGAACAAATTTTAACTTTTTTTAAGTCGGTAAATTTTGAAATTTTAGTCCCGATGTATAGAAATTTTAAGATTAAATGTGAAGAACAATGTTAAATGAGTTATTATGGATAAATAAAATCATTCACAGGCATTTATTCGCATTTATGCTCATTGATTTTGAAATATACCAACCAAATTTGGGGGAAATAGTCAAGTACCCTGAAAATCCACCAATTTCGTTGAGGGCCTTTTTTACGCGATCTAATCAATTTAATAATTGGAGAACATGGAAAAATAAAGTAAACACGCTAATTAAAGATGCCAAGACAGATTATTACATCACAATCTTAGACAAAAATAAAGGAAACCCTCAGAATTTCTGGAAATTTTTAAAGAACTAATTCCAAGAAAACAATCAATAATCAACCATACAATTGAGACCATTGGACATCGTAGTATTGATAAAGAATCTCACGCGATTGCCAAAATGTTCTGCGATTATTTTTCAAATGTTGCTAAAGAATATATAGATGCTGATACCACCTCCCAATCAAAGAGTTTACATAAAGATTTATTCTACTTATCATTTTCAGCAAGCCAACCTTTAGTAATTCCAGCTATCTGTAAATATTTGTCTTTAAACAACTTGTATCTTTGGAACTAAAAAAGAGCATCGGATTAAACAATTTAGCTCTAAGGTCCCGCAAACTGCTATTCCTATCATCGCTGGTCATATAGCCCAAATTATTAATCTGATTATTTGCACATAACTGCCATAGTGATTCCTATTTTCAAAAAAGGATCCTCCAATTTTCCAAATTATCGACCTATTTCAATTCTACCCATCCTCTCCAAAGTTTTTGAGCGTCATGTATCTAATGTACTATATGCATACATGCACAAAAACGACTTATTACTCGTCAACCAAACTGGATTTCGAGCTCATCACAGTTGTGAAACTTTGCTTCTTAAGATAAATCAAGACTTGTACTCAAGTCTCAACAACAAAGAAATAGTTAGTGCTATGTTCCTTGATTTTAGCAAGGCATTTGACTTAGTTAACCACAACTTTCTCTCCTAAAACTCAGTATGTATAAATTTAGTAGTGAATCAAAAACTTGGTTTAGCAATTACTTAAATGCAATAAAGTTGTGTGTGTAGTTTAACAGCTGTATCTCTACGAAAAGGGAAATCTCATCAGGAGTGCCACAGGGAAGTATTCTTGGACCTCAACTCTTCTTAATTTTTTTAATGATCTATCTTTGGTCCCGATCACTTCGAATATTAACTTATACGCGGACGATAGTATCATTTATTTTTCTGGTAAATCTGTTAAATAAATTAACTCAACATTAAATCAAGACTTATCTAGAATTGACAACTGGTAGCTAGAAACCAGATGGTGATAAATTATCAAAAGTCGAAATCAATGCTCATTAGAACAGTCCAGAACCTACGACATCAATCACAGAGTATTTATGTTTATATCAGATCTAACTTACTGGAAAATGTTAGGGAAAAAAGGCTTCTGTGAATAATAGTAGTAGATAATAAACTTTTTTGATCTCAACATATAAGCTCTATTGTCAATAAAATCAGTACCTATATCAAGTTCTTGCACAGAATCAAAAGATTTCTGGCAATTTATGCCAGCAAAACATACCACTACTCATTTAACTCTTCACATATGGACTACTGCTCTACAGTTTGGAGTGGTGTAGCTAATTACAAACTTGAAAGGTTACTAATCCTTCAGAAAAAATCAGCCCGCATCATTCTTGATAAAGATCCTAGAGAACCTCATGACATGCTGTTCTCTCAGCTGCATTTGCTCCCAATTTATTCAAAGTTGAACTTCAGAAGAAGTATGCTAGTTGATAAATCCATCAACAAACTATTACCTATCTATGCCCAATTTGTTCAAGAAAGCATCTGAATTTTCTCTCGGACGAGAAGACACTTTAGCAATCTCATTACCTTTAGTATTTAGAATGCTATTGAAATACCTTATGGCATGGAGTCATGGACTTAGTTCTACTTCCTTTCGTAGGTAGGCATGTCGGCAAGTAGGTATGACGGTACGTGCGATACCACTAATTCTAGCTTTCGGAATCTCACAAAATTTCGCGTATAATATTCCAATATGTTGAAATTCTGTGAAAGTCAGCACTTTCATTTTTTGCGAAATCCCAATACTCCACTTTTAATGTATACAAGCAAGCTTCGCTTGCTTGCGCTGCGCGGCTTGCAGACACTGCGTGTCCGCAGAGTCGCCCTGCGGGCGCCTGGAGTCACTCAATCAAACATATTTTGGGATTTTTTTTCTTTATATAAATATTTTAAACAAAGGTCAACGAAAAATTTCTCATATGGATCCGAAAATATAATATTGGAAATCTGCAGCACTAAAAAACCCATGTCAACCTTTGGAAGCTAGTCTCTAGCCTATTTTTGTAATTTGTATATTTATGTATCTATTGTAATCAAAAGTGAACAAATAATTCATTATATCGATCTGAAAATATGATATTCGAAATCTACACCCCTAAAACCCCATGTCAACCGTTGGAAGCTATTCTCTAGCCTATTTTTGTAATTTGTATATTTATGTATCTATTGTAATCAAAAGTAAACAAATAATTCATTATATCGATCTGAAAATATGATATTCGAAATCAACACCCCTAAAAACCCCATGTCAACCGTTGGAACTAGTTTCTAGCATATTTTTGAGATTTGTTTACTTTATGTATCTATTGTAAACAAAAGTAAACAAATAATTTATCATATAGATCTGAAAATATGATATTCGAAATCTACACCCCTGGAAACCCCAAGTCACCCGTTGGAAGCTAGTCTCTAGCATTATTTTCAAAATTCATCTAATGGTGTGAAAATATGTATATAAAAGTGTGAAAATATGCAGATAATCTTTTTTATTATCATACACTATAATACATTTAAGATATCAAACATAAGTTGTGGCTTTGAAGTATTTATAACAATGACGATCTATTTATTGTAGTGTCGTACTTGTACAATGATTTCTATTATGATAGTGTAGTCATTTATTTTCTATAGAAAAGGTGCGAAAAATTGTAACTTATTCGTAGTCATATCATTTGACACCTACGTGCCAATTTTTACACCTCTATGACTTCCCAATTCTTCAATCAATTCGGACAAACACAAAAATAAAATCCTAGCATTTTAATCAGTGGCGGCGACAGGGTTTGGCGCGGTAGGGCGACCGCCCCACCAGCCAAACATCTCGCCCCACCGGAGGTGGGGCGAGATTTATTTATTTATTATTTAATTTTTTATTTTTAGTCAAAAATTCTGATATTATGTATGTATACACCGGTACGATGCTGTTATGTCCCTGATTAATTGCTACAGCTACTCACATGACAGGAATGTCGGGATGTAATTGCGAAACTGACTGTATGTTCATCTCCTTGAAAATACTGCACAATATTTCATGTCTTGCATGTTCATGCAGACGAACATGCCTGATGAACTTGCAATCAGATCCGCATGTCGCATATGCCACGAGGTATCTTTATCCGTACACGGCGCTTACTGTTTTCTATGCACACACCATTGTAATTTGCATTCTAAGTAACTTGTAAGGATAACTTATAAAATTTATGTGGGTATGAGCTTATGACTAAATTTATATAAAAAATGTTGAATAATTACGGGAATTTCAAGTGTCTCAGCGATTTGATAAACAAAGGAAAATTGATTCGCCCATCGGAAATCGGCCCGCCCACGCTTCGCCCCACCAGGGTTTTGAGGCTGGCGCCGCCCCTGATTTTAATATTTAAGTTATTCATATTTTAATAACTCCACTGGAAAGTATGTTTTAAATTTTAACTAAAATCTCAACGGAAAATAGTTATCTGGTGTATAATTAGAATTCTTTTAACTGGAACAGCTCATATAAATTTAAAATAATAAACCATCCCAAACAATACTGAAGTTTCAAATAGAAAAATGCCAAAATCCATAGCCTACTCAACATAATGCATCACAGTGAAATAACCAAGGTTGCGGTAATAAGTCAATGAATCAATACACGATCAGCTTAAAATAATTAACCATATCGAATAGACCATAATATCCCTTCAATAACTATGGATTTTGGTAACTCATTTCCGGTTAAGAATGTATGCCCACCATATATAAACATGGCATCAAAGTATATATATGCGTTGTTAAAATTTCAATTTATTATCATATCAGGCGCAACAGGTCATTTTAAGTACGATTTTAGGAGATTTTCATTGTTGTTTTATGCCTACTTCTAAACAGTATACATGTATATCTTGAAAAATTTAAAATTTTTCAATGGAATGTTGCTACAATCCTGCGTTGCTATGGTGAAGCATTTTGGTCAGTTTTGGGCCTTATCGCGCAAACTGTAGTAACTAAGTCTTCAAATTTGATCGTATTTTATAGGTAAAGTCTACTTGCTATTAGGTGATAATACAAATTGAACTTCTAAATTTACAAATTATAGAATTATGCGATTATATCGATTTTCTAACAGCTTAGAAAATCGATATAATCGTCCTTAAAGTGTACTGTTGCAATAATATGGTGGCTAATCAAATTTGATTAGGCTATGCAAAATCATATCTAGACCACTCTTAACGGAGAATCATTTGTAAGGAATAATACGGTTTGCAACATCAAGTTTACATACAGCAGACTTTTACTCTTGTGTAAACAAATGCAATGCCAGATATATCATTAGATTTATTAATTAATAAAGTTTTATATCCTTGCTATTAAATCTCGATTAATGTGTATATGTTTATACCGTGCCCAAACAAAAGTATTCGACCAAGAGGAAAACTTCCATACAAATACTATTAAAGTGGATCTATTCATAAATGAATATGTACTCAAACAGGAAGAAATACTCTATTTTGTATTTTAAATTCGTAATCTACACATTCTAAATACCAACAAGCGTGCTTCGCTTGCTTGCACTGCCCGCCTGGCGAACAATTTGTACCCACCGGAGGATCCCTGTGGGCGCCTAGGGTCACATTGATTAATTATAAAGTAGAAAATCAAAGTACGTCTGTCTTACTGTAATAATCGATATCGCTGGAAAAATAATCAAATTTGTCAATTATTAAAATTGTATAATGATGACGTCAAAACATAGTGATGAGTAATCATTTTTGCTGATAGTTGTGTTATATGTGTGATAAATAAATCTACACATTATATAAAAATTCAGCCATCTATCACCCAAAATGGCTGAGTTACAGTCGAAAAGCTAAAATTTATAATTATAAAAAAGGTGACAATGACGTTATAATTCCATGATTAGTCGACAATTTCGTTTGAGCTCAAAACTTAGTGGAGCCATAGCCGGGAGTCTTTGGGCTATGCATCCAATCAATTCGTTACAGATAAATATATACATACTTGTATATACACACAATTAATCGATTTTAATGATAGGATAATTGTGAGTTTCAACTCAATTGCTAACTCGCAAGTTTTCAAATATTTTCCCTTGATACCTGATGCTACTTGTCCCTAGACACGTCCATTATATTTGATAGTTATTAGTGACAAAGTTGCACAGGTTCATAATTTTGTATATGTGAATAAGTCTTGTTTTGAAATTCCAAAAATGACTAATTCGGATATGTATTTTACGAATTTGAGATTAAAAAGTCCCTCACAGACGGGCTAGAAGTGTGCTTCCAAATTCCTGTGGGATGTCATGCATTGTGTCATCATCCAAGGAATGTGGAAGCACACTTCTTGCTCATCTGTAACGGAACCCCCAATTGTTTAGAAGTCAAAATATAATTTTGTCAAATTTTATGATCATTTTTTGCTCTTCTTCACCTTTAAACAGATTTAACCAAAATTAGTATCATAACAATTTTCATCCTACAAACTTTAATTGATGTGACAATTAAAGTTTGTAGGATGATAATTGTGGATGTAAACTTTGGCTGTGTCATCATCATGACGTAAGCATAGTTAATTAGCATCGTTTTGTATGGTCATCTACACCGAACAATTTGAAAATCGTATGAGGAGGTGCACATCTACATATATGTGTCCGCAGCTTCACAAATAATTCAGGGCGATATCTTTTAAACTCTGGTTTGTACACCACTTATGGTCGGCCGGACCCCAGCACTCATTTTGTACTGTGCTACTATACTATTATATTGGATCATAGATCCAATATAGTAATAACAAGCGCGCTTCGCTTGCTTGCGCTGCGCGGCTGGCGGACACGAAGTGTCCGCCAGAGGCTCCCTTCGGTCGCCTGGAGGTGACATTGGTTAATTATGAGGGAGATAACATCTCTAAATATGTCCATCTTAGTGATAAAACCGATTTCACTCAAAAATCACCAAATTTGTCAATTTTAAAATTTTTGATGCGAAATGATGACGTTATAACAAAGTGATGAGTCATCATTTTTTGATGAAAGTCGCATCATATGTGAGGTATGTTAGTATACAGATTCTATTAAAATTTCAGCCTTCTATCTCCTATAATGGCTGAGTTATGCTCGAATAACTGTGTTGCTTAACTTTTAAAAATGTGACAATGACGTCATAATTCCATGATGAGTCGACATTTTGCTCTGAACTCAGAACTTACTGGAGCCATAGCCAAAAGACTCCCACATGCCAAAAATCAGCCTTCTACGCCCGGCAGTTTCTTCAATCAATTCGTTACATATATATATATATACACAAACAATAATCGAGTTTTAATAGTAAGGATATAGGAAGCACACTAAAAATGAATATTTGAATAAATACTTTTTTGTTTATTCATTCATGAATAAATCCACTTTAATACTATTTGTATAGAGGTTTTCGTCGTGGTCAAATTCTTTTATCCGGGAAGTCTCTATTTATATCTATATATACACTACCCAGACAAAAGTATTCGACCACCACGAAAGCTTCCATACAAATATTATTAAATTAGATCTTTTAAAAAAAGAATCATGTCCTTAAACAGTAGAAAATACTCTATTTAGTTCAAATTCGTAATCTACACATTCTAATTACGGTACACCCTCGATAGTCCGAACCTCGCCGATCCGAACCCTCGCTAATCCGAACACTTCATTCTTAAATCCGTACAGCCAAAACATAGGATTATTCGCCTCTATTCTTTGAATAAACTTTTATACACTTAAATCTATCAAAAATATTGAGAAACCTCGTTAAATAAGCAATCACTGTGAAATAATATCCTTAATATTCTAACAATACAAATTTATTTTAATTAATTACCCTATTGAATTAGTGTTATTCCACTAATCGGAACAAATTCACTAATCCGAACGATTTTTTCGATCATTGAAACAGAGCTGTTCGGATTAACGAGGGTGTACTGTACTCATAATTGAGAGTTTCAACTCAATTTCTTATTCTTATGTTGAAAATTATCAACCTATGCCACTTTGTGTTACTAAACGCCATCATATATAATGGCTGTGGCTTGGGACAAATAGCATCAAGTGGCAAATGTTGATATTTATCAAAGTTGAAACCGCTTCAACCAAATACCAATTTAACCGAATAATGGGTAGACCAAATAATTTGGTTAACCGAATAATGGTCAAACCGAATAATTTGGTCAACCGAATATTTGGTCAACCAAATAATTTGGTTACCGAATAATGGTCAAACCGAATAATTTGGTCAACCGAATATTTGGTCAACCAAATAATTTGGTCAACCGAATATTTGGTCGACCAAATAATTTGGTCAACCGAATATTTGGTCGACCAAATAATACTTTATTATATTTTTGCATAAATGTTTATATTAATATTTATACAAAAATATATTCAAGTATAACTAAGCCTATTATATTTATTTGTGTTCGGACCACTTCTTGTAAGAACATGTGATTATTGTGTTGGGAAAGCATGCAAATTATTTGTTTGGCTAAATATTCAGTTGACCAAATCATTCGGTTGACCAAATTATTCGGTTGACCAAATTATTTGGTTGACCAAATTATTCGGTTGACCAAATTATTTGGTTCTCAACCGAATACCAAATAATGATATTTGGTTACAAACCAAATATCAATTATTTGCAAATAATATTTGGTTAAACCGAATAATCAACTATTCGGTTTCAACCCTGATATTTATTAACTTGGGAGTTAGTCATTAAGCTGAAGCTATCAATTATGAGTATTAGAATGTGTAGTTAACGAATTTGAAATAAAAAATACAGTATTCCTTCCAGTTTGAGAATATATCCTTTATGAATAAACCCACTTTAATACTATTTGTATGGCGGTTTCTGTGGTGGTCGAATACTTTTGTCCGGACACTGTATATGTAAGGAATTGATTGAAGAAACTACCAGACGCAGAAGCTGATTTTTGGCACGTGGGAGTATTTTTGCTATGAATCCATAAATTCTGACCTCAGACGAAAATTTCAACTCATCATAGAATTATGACGTCATTGTCACCTTTTTTTAAAAAAAAGTTTCAGTATTTCGACTATAACTCAGCCGTTTTATGTCATAGAAGGCTGAAATTTAAATATAATGCGTATATCAATTTTTTCACGTGTGATACAACTATCATCAAAAAAGGAAGACACATCACCCTGTTTTGAAGCCATCAATACGTATCAAAATTTGTTAATTGACAAGTTTTGTGATTTTTCGAGTACCATCAATTGTAACAATAAGACAGACGGAATTAGAGATGTTATCTACCTTACAATTTATCTATATGAGCCTTGACGCCGACAGAGCGCCTCCAGTGGACACAGTATTCGCAGATCGCAAGCAAGCGGTGTTCCCTTGAAATTTATTAAAATACAATCGCGCTTCGCTTGCTTGCCCTGAGCGGCTAGCAGAAACTTTGTGTCCACCTGAGGGGCCCTTTGGGCGCCTGGGGTCACATTGATTAATTATATGGGAGATAACATCACTAAATACATATGTCCTATTATTATAATCGATATCGCACGAAAAAAACTCCAAATTTGTCAATTTTGATGCGTAATGATGACGTCACAACAGAGTGATGACTCGTCATTTTTTGATGATAGTTATATCATATGTGAGGTATATTAATATACACATTCTATTAAAATTTCAACTTTCTATCACTTAAAATGACTGAGATATGGTCGAAAAACTGAAATTTCTAATCAAAAAAAAGTGAGAATGACGTCATAATTCCATGATGAGTAAACATTTTCGTCTGAGGTCAGAACTTACTGGAGCCATAGCCAAAAGACTCCGACATGCCACAAATCAGCTTTCTACGCCTGGCAGTTTCTTCAATCAATTATTTACAGATATATATATATATACACACACATGTATAAACATTAATCGAGTTTTAATAGTAAGGATAAGCGCGCTTCGCTTGCTTGCGCTGCGCGGCTGGCGGACACTTTGTGTCTGCCGGAGGCGCCCTTTGGGCGCCTGGGGTCACATTGATTAATTATAAGGGAAATGACGTCTCTAAATACGTATGTCCTACTGTTATAATCGATATCGCACGAAAAATCACCAAAATTATCAATTTTTTAAATTTTGATGAGTAATGATGACGTTATAACAAAGTGATGAGTCATCATTTTTGATGATAGTTGCATTATATGTGAGGTATGTTAGTATACAGATTCTTTTAAAATTTCAACCTTCTATCTCCTATAAAGGCTGAGTTATGATCGAATTACTGTATTGATTAACTTTCAATAATGTGACAATGACGTCATAATTCCATGATGATTCGACATTTTGTTCTGAGCTCAGAACTTAGTGGAGCCATAGCCAAAAGACTCCCACATGCCAAAAATCAGCTTTTTATGCCTGGCAGTTTCTTCAATCAATTCGTTACAGTGAGATATATATATACACAAACATTAATCGAGTTTTAATTGAAAGGATGAATGATGTCAGTGAACATTACAATCTATAGTATTACAACTTAATGCCATTCCCAATTATTTAAAGTCTCCTGATATTTCCATGGTCAAGCTGCAAGTAGCTAAATAATCCCTTATTTGGCCCGCGATCAAAAATTTATACAAACTTTTTGTAAATATTATAAAGGTTTCTATATATGCATTTTTTTCATACTTTTTGTGGAAATTTATATTTTAAGCTTGAAATGGTGCCTTAACAACTAATATATTGTATCCAACTATGTAAATTTGAATTTCGCCCTTAGAAAGTCTAAAATTGGTATTTCACGGTGTGATAAGATATTCAAATTTCACATGCGTTCGATTCACTTACTAGAACTGAAGTTTAGGTCTGTGACAGACATTTTCTATTTTGTATTGGCAATTTTTTGATAAAATATCATTGAAAGTTTGGAGTTGAGGTTGAACAGCTCAATTATCCAATTAAGTTTGACACACGCTATTAATTACTCGGATTCCTATTTCAGGAGTACATGATGCACTACTTTAGAAATTTTGCTTGTAACTTATTAAATATTTAGATTCGATTATTTTGAGGTCCTTTTATTGACCTTCACGATTAATGTACACGGTTATAATTTTGCTTATTATCTAGTTCCAGGCTACATATCCAGATCAGTGGCTGGTTCCTATGACAACGAAGGAATTGCTATTTTCGCGCTTCTATTTACATATTTCTTATGGGTGAGAATCACTTTGTATATGATAATTACTGTAGAACTTCTATTTCCAAGCGTTCTGGGTTTACAAAATTCAAGTAGATCAACTATTTCTGTGCTCGGATATATAGTATAAAATTATCCCGATAAAAATAGAATTTCGATTAGGGTTACGATTGAAGCTCATTGTACCCAATTATGTTGACTCCAAAAACGGTTAGCATACTCGGTAAACTGGGGCGACTTTGTCCCACAATAGCAATTTTAATAAAATATACACAAACTTATGAATCAATGTAATCACATTGATTATGTTGAATGAAACTCTCAATATATTCAGAGGTATCTAAACCGCAATATTTCAAGTTTAAGTATTTTTGATTAAATTTGCTATTGTGGGGAAAGGCAACCTCTTAGAGACAAATTCGCCCCAGTTTACGATATAAAGATTATAAATTTGGCACCTTCTATCCTGTATTTTCCAATTTTGTTTACGATATATGAATGTTAATAGCCGCCATAAGATTGACATTCGTTCTATTAGGTTGATTTGAAATTTTCAAAAAATGCTTAGAATATATGAATTTCACTAGTGTAGAATTATATTTAAATTTTTTTCATTATGAATTATTTCCTAATTAAGGACATTTAAGATATTTATCCTTGATCCACCAAAGGATATTTAAGGATATTTACTCAGTAGGCTTGGTCAAGAAATGTACAAATGGTCGGATCATAGCCTACTCTATATAAGGCCTGGTATCAACCTATGGTAAGTATAAGCCACACAAACTTTCAACCAACCTGCTTGTTTGATATTTGGTATTTATTTTATGAATATTTTAGCCTAACTCACTAAAAAGCAATTCTCTATTTTATCTTTTGATATATTATTAGCTTCTCCACCATCTATTTATGATATCCACTGTTCCTTATCCGAATGTAGAGTAAGTATTCCCCAGATCTTGTAAATTGTGAACCAGTTCCAGTAGTCAGACGAGATTTTAAATCAACTACTTGATGATTCTGCGAAGAAGAACAGTTGTACCGGGATAGGACAGTTCATTCAAGAAGGCAGTTGCCCATTTAGATGGGGCAGGAAAAGACTCCCACATGCCAAAAATCAGCTTCCTATGCCTGGCTGTTTTTTCAATAAATTTGTTACATGTTACAGTGTATGATATAGGATAAGTATCGTTGTTAGTTTATAATGTATTACCTACAATATTTCATACATTTTCTTCTAATTCCCAATGTATTCATGTTTCTTAGCAGTATGCCAAATAGGTATACTAGTGTAGCCAACTGCTGCTCAAATTACGGCACTGATTACGTTCCAGTGTTTGAAATGTTGAATCATTGGTCCAAGGAAAAGCAAGATGAAAGGCGAAGATTCTCCATAGAGATGCTGCATGGAAACTGTCGACATTATTCATCTGTACGAGACATTTCTGTGACGAGAATATACTACTTCACTTCGATATTGCCCAGGGTGACGGTACAGTGAAGAAATTTCACCAGAAAACTTGCCGGCCTCATTCACTAAAGTTCTAAACTGAAATTCTTAGAATTTTTCTTAGAATCTAGCGAATTCTTAGAATTTTTCTTAGAATTTAGCGAATTCTTAGAATTTTTCTTAAATCTAAGAATTATTTTAAGTGGTATTCACTAAAGTTCTAAACTGAAATTCTTAGAATGTTTCTTAGAATTTAGTGAATTCTTAGAATTTTTCTTAGAATTTAGCAGATTCTTAGAATTTTTCTTAGAATTTAGCAGATTCTTAGAATTTTTCTTAAAACTAAGAATTATTCTTAGAATTATTTTAAGTGGTATTCACTAAAGTTCTAAAGTCAAATTCTTAGAATTTTTCTTAGAATTTGCCAAATTCTTAGAAAATCCTTGAATTCTAAGAAAAATTCTTAGAATGCATACGAATTCTAAGAGAATTTTTAAGTGAGGTAGGAGGTTGACTTAAATTCATTCTAAATCGTTGAAGTTCGATTTTTTTAATATTAGCTAATTAATGATGAATAGAATGGGTGTCTCTTAAGGTATAGTTTACGTTGTTGGATACCGTTAGTTTCAGTAGAAAAACATTGGCTTTACTTTATGAAATGTTTAGGTGCAACGTCGTAACATCTACGCCCTTCAGCTCTCCCCAGTGTTGAAATTTGTAAAGGATTTTATAATATTAGCATCAACTTTAATTAATGTTTCAAGAAAATTTCTAAGATAGTATTCTATAAGAATTCTAAGAAAAAATGCGATTCTAAGAATTATTCTAAGAATTGATCAAATTCTAAGAATAATTCTTAGAATCCGTAAAGAATTTCAAGTTTAAGAATTCTATAAGGATTTAAAGAATTATTCTAAGAATTGATCAAATTCTAAGAATTAATCAAATTCTAAGAATAATTCTTAGAATCCGCAAAGAATTTGATGCCACATAATTCTTTATGAATTCTAAGAATTTCAAAGCAATTCTAAGAATTATTCTTAAAATTGCACTTAGAATTAAATTATGAAAAATTCTAAGAACTTTAGTGAATGAGGCCTTGGTCTTCGGAAAATGTCAAGCTCATCAATTTCCCCAATTGTTCTTCATATTTTAGTGTGATTTGGGACTCCCAATTGCCATACATCATTTTGAAGCAGCCAAACTAGTCGGCGAGGATGACGAGGCTATGGGAGAGCATGGAACATGTGAAATGGAGAAGTTTAGAGAGGATAGGTTAGATGGATCTAGAACTGCCGATGGCCAGGACTACGTTAGCAAGTTTATTGTGGTGATTGCGCTTAAAACGAAGTCAGCTGAAGGTATGCAAACACCTGATCTCCATATTTTGTGAACATGGAGCACCTCACATCTTCCAGACAGATAATGCGAGTAAATTTAGTATTACCTCCTGAATACGACGCTGCACAATGGCGGCTACAGGTACTTCTTACTCATAGTTGATCTCTTTTACATTTCGTCCAAGCAATCCCGTTGAAAGGCCTGACCGCCATGTCCATTGTTAACGCATTCATGGAAGGATGTGTCTATCGTGGATGTGGCATACTAAATATTATGCTCACAGATCAGGGGAAGAATGTGGATGAGTTAGCGATGCACGAACTGTGCCTCGACTTAGCGATTATTAACGTCACACCACACTGTAACACCCGGAGTCCGATGGGATGGCCGAATGACATATTGACTTCGTCAAACAAGTGATACGATGCTCGAACGCCACCTTTGAAAATTGTTCCTGGCTGTCGCTGTTGCAAGAGATTACTTTCTACTACAATCATCTAGACAACGAGTCGATTAAAATATCTCCAGACATGTTGGCGTTTGCCGTCAGCCGAGATCACCAATCCATATGCTCATGAGCATTGGTAATACTCCAACAGAAGTTACAGGATCATCCCGTCAGTATATCTAATTACTTCAAGTCTAATTAGTATCTCTAATAAGATTTGAAAAAAAGTTAATCCATGGTTAAATACCGTGAATAGGCTATAGGTACGTAGGCTGTGATATATATATATATATATTCAAAAGTTTGAATCCTTAGATGATTTCCCTCCAAATAGTTTACTTTGATTACCAAATGTTCACCATAAAAATTCAAACAATTTGGAGGCTTCTCCAAGTGCTTATACACTGCCAGGACAAAAGTATTCGTACACCTCATAATTTCCCATACAAATAGTTATAATACTGATTTATTTAGCGAGTCAGGGTATTTAATTGGTGAGAGATACGCTTTATTTAACTTCAAATTCGAATTACTCATTTTATGATCTTTCCACTCGATTAATCTCCCACAAGGTTAAATATTCTCAGACTGTGCCACCTCGTACCACTTATGCCATCATATACAATGATGATAACTCGTGATATGTGCCATAGGGTAGCAAATGCCGAAAATACTTAATTTTGAAGGAGAGTAATTAAGTTAAAAGCTTATAAAGTGGGTAATTTGAATGTGGAGAATTTGAATTTGAAGACAAATTAAGTGTATCTCTTACCAATTTAATACCTTGACTCGCTAAATAAATCAGTATTATAACTATTTGTATGGGGAATTATGGGGTGTACGAATACCTCTGTTCAGGCAGTGTATATAATGGGATTTTTCCGGTTTAGAGATAAAATTGCAAATAGAGTACTTCTGATACAAGTAAAGGATCGAATAACTTTGTATTGAGATATTTGGGCGTTGTTTTATATCACCTAATAATACATTTTGATTGGCTAAAATCTACCGGTTTGGAGATATTGGTAAAATCAGTTTGGACCAGCCTTCGAGCTTTTAATTATTAATGACCCCAACTGGTTTCACCAATATCTCCGAAACGGTTGATTTTAGTCCATCAAAATGTATTATTAGCTGATATAAAATCATACCCAAATATCTCAGTTCAAAGTTGTCAGATCATTTGCTTATAACCGAAGTAGTCTTTGCAATTTTATCCCTAAACCGGTAAATCCCAATATAAATCGGACTTGAAGAAGCCTACCTTGCGCGATCACTAACCATTTCCAAATTAAAGAATTTTTATAGTGAACGTTTGGTGATCAAAATAAACTATTTGAAGTGTAATCATCTAAATATAAACAAATTGATCATCAGATTTATTCGAAATCTACACCCCTGAAAAGTCCATGTCAACCGTTGAAAGCAAGCTTCTAGCATATTTTTGAGATTTGTTTACTTTATGTATCTATTGTAAATAAAAGTAAACAAATAATTTATCATATAGATCTGAAAACATGATATTCGAGATCTACACCCCTGAAAACCTCTTGTCATCCGTTGGAAGCTAGTCTCTAGCATTATCTTCAAAATTCATTAAATGGTGTGAAAATATGTATATTAAGGTGTGAAAATATACCGATAATCCTTTTTATTGCCATACTCTATAATACATTTAAGATATCAAACATAAGTTGGGGCTTAGAAGTATTAGTAACAATGACGATCTATTGTAGTGTCGTACTTATACAATGATTTCTATTGTGATAGTGTGTGTAGCCATTTATTTTGTATAGAAAAAGTGTGAAAAATTGTTTCCATTTTCTTTTCAGAGATGTGAAAATTTCGCTTAGATCTTAGAAACTTAATCGTAGTCATATCATTTGACACCTACATGCCAATTTCATATCTCTATGACTTCCCAATTCTGCAATCAATTCGGACAAACACCAAAAAAAAATAAATCCTAGCATTTTAATATATAAGATATACGTATAATATTCACTTAAACACAAATATAATCGAGTTTAATAGTAAAGATGTCCATGGATGATCAAAATTGCTGTAGATCGATATTTAAATATCTAAAAATAATGGACAAGTTCCCCTATCGTCACCGATACCGTCGCTCGTTTTATTGGCTCTTGGTGCCTCCAACTTTTATAATCATAAAAAAAACCTTATGCATATGCGCTGATTATCCCTAAATTTCTGATTTATTTGATTTCCTTGATGTGAAACAGATAGATCATCATTTTGAAAACTCAGTTACAAAGCCACTTGGCGTGTTTTTCCTTAGTGATATTTTGAGTGTATATAATAGCATATTTGAACTCCGGTACATAGCCATGAAAAACAAAGAGTTCCTCGATATGGTTCCGAACAAGTTTGGAGATCGGATAGTTTTCACATTCTTGCCGTTGTTAGGAAATTGGAAGCTGAATACGATATTTTAAAAAAGTTGATTTAAAGCATTTAGATTGACTAATTTTTGTTTACAAATCCTGCGATTCTTGCCGGGATTCTTGCAGAGCCGCAAGAATCCCGGAAAGTGAAAACATTCAGTGTTTTCCACCCTAAATATTTTAGGCAGTTATAGAGCATAAATGTGCAAAAAAATTGCCTCCTTTGTGAGATCTTAAATACCCACACCCTTGAATTATTTTTTGATGACGTCAGCAATTTTTCAATTCCGCCATCTTGCCAGGAAGTTAAAATATTAAGTAGTTCCCACCCTAAATATATTCTGGTGACTTGAGAGTATAAGCGTTTTCATGCTTTTATCCACCTTTTACCATTTCTGACTTAAACTACAAGACTAAATGTATTACTAACTGATATAAAAATACCTCCAAATATATCAAACATAAAAAATATGCAAGAAATTTGAAATAGATTAGTTAATTTATTCAATAATTGGCACCAGTGGGACCCCATACAATTTAGGCCGATTTTAAGAACATTATACGTATACCATTCCCAACTTTGTTCTTATTACCGACATCCACTGTATTCCCAAATACACGCAAGGCGACTCTTGGATGAAAATGTGCTCAAAGTGCACAGGTACTAGATCAAATTTTTAATGTTTCTAAGCGAAAAACACAGTATTTAAATATGATTAATTATTCAAATTATTGAATAAGGAACGAAAATGAAGAATAAATGAATATTTGTAGGAGAAAGGAAATCAAGATAAATATGTAGAATCATTTTCAATTGATATGCACTAATCCTTACACGATTGAGAACGACATCCAGGATACCTTTGATATAATTCCAGAATATAACACTACCATTTTGGCAAGATTGTAAATATGCAATGCTGTCAAGGTAAAAAGTATCATGACCAATCCTCTTGGTTATAAGAAAACAGCATACACTTTAGGATTTGGATAATTCTTGATCACTCCGTCCAGATTATGTCTTCAAAGTTTCTTCCATCTGACTCTCATCAATCAACTCCCGTTCCAGTCTGGCACTTTCTTTGAAGGAGATAGAGTTTATGGCACCCAAACAGGAGTTTATCCATTCAAAGGATGGTGGCCACCCTGAACCAAATCGAATCACACTGCAAGTACCTTGGCTAATCGGACGAACCAGACTGGAACCTATAAGTGCCGACCGAACACCTATATAAATCCCCTGATACTCCTCCAGCCAAAATCATCGCTACGCTCCTGGGATCTGAATACTTAAAGGTACTGCGCTTGGATTCTCAATTCCATGAATTTATTATTTGTCGATGCGTCACCAATCCTGTGATCTTGATGTGATCATTTACATAGTTCTAATTTATGCAATGAAAATCCATTTGAGTTGTGACAACGCGCTTCGTTTACTACACTATCACAATAGAAATCATTGTACGACACTACAATATATTGTCATTGTTATTGATACAAAGCCACGATTTATGTTTGATGTCTTAAATATATTATAATGTAAAGCAATAAAAAAGATTATGTGCATTTGTTTATAATATACAGGGTGTCTCAAAAGTTCTGCAACGAATTTTACTAATGTATTATACATAGATAAATAGATCGAACATCTGATACTTCATTTTAATCAAAAATAAGAGAGGATTATCTTAATTATTTTGCATTCCAATGGCCTGTATTTCTCAATTTATTTGCAATGATGGATCATATATTTCATTGTCTCGTAAAGAATATTTTTTAACTCAATAAAAAATCTCACATCTCAGGTACATTTTATGGCTATACTTTAAAAATACTCGTTCTTATCGAAGATTACTGCTACATAATTCAAAAGTAATAATATTATTTTAGTATTATGAATCAATTACAGAATATAGAAGTGATTGATGTAATATTTCATTAGAAAAATAGTGATCTTCAAACTTTGCATTTTTGAGCTCCCAATTTTGGAGTAATTGGTCTGTAATTATTTAAAATTTTATAAGAAATGTTTTTTGCGTAATGAGTTGAGCTCATTTCTATGCTAGAAGCGTGCTAGATTTCATTTATGGAGGCTAATTTGGAATACAATCAAGTGATCTTAGTCAAATTAACAAAGTAAAATTGGTTGTTGCAGAACTTTTGAGACACCCTATATACATAAAGTAAACAAATTTCAAAAAGGCCATGGATTAGGTAAAAAAGAATCAATTCAACTTTAACAAAGCCCCTAAATTTTCAGCGATTTAAATGTAATGAATTTAATCGATGTTGAATTTTTTCCTCAGACTCAAGTCTGATTTTATGATGTCTACTATGCTGTCTTTTTGATGTTGTTTTAACAGTCTACTTTTAGCCTAATAAACCTTAATTTCTGTTTTTATATAATATATTTAATCTGCTAGATATATTATCTTTTCCCAGGTCCAACCTAACGTAGCATCATGTAGTATTTAAAGCAGTTTAATTAATTAGCATACATACATTTTGTGGAAATCTTTGAGTTGAGTTTCGAACTCAGACGAATTGTCAACTCAGATTATTGAAATCCAAATTAATAATGTACAGTTGATTATTTTGAATTTTGAAATTTTTGTAGATTTCTGTTATATTTACGAGTACTTATCTTTAGCTGAGGTCTGTCAAAACAGGATCTGTATTCTGGTCTACTGCTTGTGCACTATCCTATTTCTACATGGTATGTTACATTTCTTATGTTACCAAGCTGACAAAGTTATATTATACCATAGCATAGCCTACTATACATAAGGCCTCACAACTGATTGTGGATTTTGGACCAGGGATGCGGAGGAAGACCGTTGAACTAATGCATGAGCTGCCTTAAATCATTTACAAAGCACAATAGAGCTTAGGAATATATTATCAGCATATATAAATATGGTGTCAAAGTACCCATATCCATTGTTAAAAATTTGATTAGTCAACATATGGTTGCGCGATATGTTATATTTGTGACAAATTTGGAGGCCGTTTAGGGGCACTTCTAAGTGTTTTACTGTAAATTTTTTCGCATAGAACTGAGATATGAATGGGTTAATACGAAATTTTGGAATTTTTTCATGGAATGTAGGTACATTCCAGTGTTGCTATGGAAACGTGTTATGGTCAGTTTGGGTCATATCTTAAAAACCACAAGAGCTAGACATTTAAATGTAATTCCATTTGATTGGAAATATACTACTTCCTATTAATTGATAATATAATTTCAACCTCTAAATTCAAAGGTTTATGAGATAATCGACAAATTATCAAGTGTGACCAATATGGTACATTGTCGAATATCTCATAAACTATTGAATTTAGAGGTCGGAATTATATTATCACTTAATAGGAAGTAGTATATTCGCTATCAAATGGAATTACATTTGAATGTGTAGCCATTGCAGTTTTCAAGATATAACGCCAACTGACCAAAACACGTTTCCATAGCAACACTGGAATGTACCAACATTCCATGAAAAAATTCCAAATTTTTTGTATTAACCCATTCACAACTCAATTCTATGCGAAAAATTTTACATTAAAAACACTTAGAAGTGCCCCTAAACGGCCTCTGAAGATCACCAAATTTGTCACAAATATAACCTATTGCGCAACCATATGGTGACTAATCAAATTTTTAACAATGGATATGGGTACTTTGACACCATATTTATAAATGCTGATAATATATTCCAAAGCCTTATTGTGCTTTGTAATTGATTTAAGGCAGCTCATGCATTAGTTCAACGGTCTTCCTCCGCATCCCTGGTCCAAAATCCACAATCAGTTGTGAGGCCTTATGTATAGTAGGCTATGACCATAGTTATTAACTTTTGTACAACACAGTAAAATGATGAAAATATATTTGCCAAACCTAATAGAGTCATGTAATACCGATAACCATGTACCGCCCATAATCACAGAGGTGGTCCGCTAGTTTTCTACGAAAATACAAAAATTCCATATTTTATCTGAACTCTTTATTAATAGATTGTATGATCTGTTATTTTTTTTATCACTTCTTACTTTACATTTTTTGAAAGGTTATTCCTATGTAATTATTTTTTTTGCTAGTATAATGGCATGAACTTTTGTCAAGGTTCGACTATATAGTATGAAGATTTGTAGCTAACCTAAGACTACTATATATATGCAAGGTCATTTCACTGATACAATTAATATTAGATTTATCTACCCCCGAAGCCATACTGATATGTTCACAGAGGGTTTACAATCTGGGCGAATCTACTGATAGTTGCTAAGTGAGGTGTATGCTGCATGTGTGTATGCATATGATTGTGCGTTTTACAAATATAAACTTGGCTATCAGCAACCACAAGATATATAATACATAACTGAGATGCAACCCTTAGTGTTTTCAATGAGATGCAACCCTTAGTGTTTTCAGCTCGTGCTAGCGTAGCGTTTTTGGGATGAGAGCCCAAAATCTTTAGAGCCATAGAACCGGGGGAAACATAAACACAGCACTAGATTTGATGCTCCTAAATTTTTTAACCTTCAATCTCTAGTGATTTAGGGATCCTATTTTTGTAAAATTTCCTACCTACAATCCTTTATGGAAACATAATTCATCGAGTTTTCTTGCTGTCTTGATGCTCTTATGTCTCAGCTTTCACCTCAACTACTGAATCGAGATAAGAGGTTCTTGCGAGTTAATATGATGTTGTACCACAGAAAATTAAGATATTTCCGATTTATAAAACTATAACTCAAAAAATGGCCTTAATCTGTATTCAGATTCGAGATGAAAACCCAATGAGTTATGCTTCGACAAAAGATTGGGGTTGGAGATATTACAAAAATACACAAAAATACATTTTGACACGCCATGTTTTTATGACTTCTCTCAAATCTTTTTGATCCTTGAATTTCTAATGATTTATGGATTGAAGAGTTTCAAAAAGCTAGCGTTTTAAGATAGAGAGCTTAAAACAAGCTTAAGGAGTATAATAACATTCTATTAAATTTTAAAATTCTGATAATAACTGCCCCGCAACTCCATATACTGTGACAATTATTCACTAAGGAGCTTAAAGTGCGCTTAATACAGATCAGAAAATAGTCATAAATATTCCTAAATATCGCTATTTTGCAATAATTTGATGATTTTTGATGGCCCAAGAAAAGTATAATTCCAGTGGAGTCTTTCGATTAGCTATTTGCACATTCAAAGATGTAGTAGTTAGATATAATGGATTTGTGCATGCAATCGCTGTTTCAAATTGGAATTTAAGTGTTTTATGCTTGTAATCGATTATTCGAATCATCCTATTCCTTCATTTTTCATTCAAATTTGTAAATAGCATTTTCGATCGATCATAATCCTTACTATTAAAACTCGATTATTGTTTATATATATCTGTAACGAATTGATTGAAGAAACTGCCGGGCGCAGAAAGCTGATTTTTGGCATGTGGGGGTCTTTTGGCTATGGCTCCAGTAAGTTCTGAGCTCAGAGCAAAATGTCGACTCATCATGGAATTATGACGTCATTGTCACATTTTTAAAAGTTAAGCAACACAGTTATTCGAGCATAACTCAGCCATTATAGGAGATAGAAGGCTGAAATTTTAATAGAATCTGTATACTAACATACCTCACATATGATACAACCATCATCAAAAAATGATGACTCACCATGTTAAGACGTCATCATTACTCATCAAAATTTTAAAAATTGACAAATTTGGTGACTTTTCGAGTGAAATCGATTAGAACAGTAGGACAGACGTATTCAGAGATGTTATCTCCATTATAATTAACCAATGTCACCTCCAGGCGACCGAAGGGAGCCTCCGGCGGACACGAAGTGTCCGCCAGCCGCGCAGCGCAAGCAAGCGAAGCGCGCTTGTAGGTATATAATCGGTAAATGGTAATGGATATGTATTCTAGACTATGAAATGATTCATTGATACAAGTAGATAATGATTCAAAGTTTTAAAATAGTCTTGGACTCCTTATGATGTATAGTAGCGTAATTGGTTTCGAGGGTTTTCCATTCCAGCATTTTTTTGAATCTGATAAATATTGTTTTGTATCCAAAAAAGCTCCTCACAGACGCGCTACAAGTGTGCATCCACATTCCTTGGATGATGACACAATACTTGTCATCCAAGGAACTTGGGAGCACACTTTTAGCCGATCTGTGTTGTGCTTTTCTTACATCAATTAAAGTTTGTTGGATTAAAATTGTGGATGTAACTTTGGCTGTGTCATCATGATGACATCAGCATAATTTTGTAGAGTCATCTATTCTGAACACTTTATTGAACAAGTGTTTATCTCAAACTATTAAAATTTGAGCTCTAATATGCATTTATCATTAAAATTAGGCGATGATGACGCGACGAAATTTTAACCGCGAATTGCTTAGAGGTCCTATACCCAATGGATCTAGGAATGATATAGGTTTTAGAGGGCCTAATACTTCACCAGTGTTACCAATCTCAAGTTTCTACCTCTTCTAGTTTTTGTGCAAAAAAGAATGAAATCACAAAATGCTACGTAATTATGATGATTTTGCGTACTATATTGAAAATCGTATGAGGAGGTGCACATCTACATATATGTCCGCAGCTTCACAAGAGATTTCAAGGCGATATCTTTTAAACTCTGGTCTGTATACCACTTACGGCCGGCCGGATACCAATACTCATTTTAGTACTGTGCTACTATATTATTATATTGTATCATAGATCCAATATAATAATATAGGAAGCACACTAAAAATGAGTTTATATGTAATTTCATGGGTGGTGGCAACCCGGGCCCAAAATTATGTTACACTGCAAGCACCTTGGCTCCTCGGACGATACCAGGCCGGCATCTATAAGTTTCTGCTCCGCACCTACTTGAGTACTGTGCAGGCAGTATTGCTTTGAATTTATTAATTCGAAACTAAATTTATGAGTCGATCTCTGTCGTTTACTTAAATACAAGCCCGCTGCGCTTGCTTGCGTTGTCCGTTGTGGGAAACTTTACTCTAAGTTTTTGTGACTGAAAAAATGATTGCACAGGTCCAAACAATCAAATAGCAAGCCCTGTACCTCACGGCTTATTCAGTCCTCAAGACCCACATCTAGCCACATATCATTAGGCCCCGCTATTCCACTGATCATATATCATTGATACAAATGTTCTTGAAATGTTGAATAGGTAAAATATTGGAATCATAAAATGATGCATAACATGTTTGACACGTATTTAATATTTTTTCCACAGCGTACATTATTACAATCTTTGTTTCGAATTAAAAATTCAATTCACACTATGTAAAGTCATTCAATTCTCATTTTCAAAATTTAGTACTAATTAACATTGGCTGGTCTGAGATTCGAAGGGAGCTAAAAGTATATTTTTGAGACATTCAAATCCAATCATACTGTTAAACAACGGATAAGATCATCTTTAAATTTGCAATTGTTAATCTACAGTTGAACTTACACAATTATTAATATAACTGATATCTGATTACTCATATGTAGAAAAGAAAAAATGTTTAAAACTTAATAGTCTCATAATGGAGAGTGATATGAACGCTTTCAACGAATAAATGTTCATAAAATAACTTGATACCTTTGTACAGGGCTTTCAATAAATGCTAATCATAGAACTCCAATTAATTTAACAAAGTAACATTTTTATTTAAACATTTTTGCTAGGAATGCACAAAATAGTCCTTTATACTCTACAACTGAATTTAATCTTTTACTCGGCTGGCAGAAACAAAGTGTTCCCCAGACTTCTGAATTTTCGCATCACAAGTAGGTGTTCAAAATGACTTAAATTAGAATGAGAAGAGTTCGAGATTAAGTTACTTCCAATGAAATGTCTATTAGCCGTCAAGAAGCATTTTTATGTGAATAAATGTCCCGTCAAGTTATGCATGATTACTCATCAAAAATATCATGAAGCTCCCTCAGTTTGCCTACACCTTTCCATGTTGTCTCCATCCAGACTAAGTAAGTGTAGCCGGCTCGTTTATTGCTCATACAAATCCCACTGTGTAAAACGATACCACTTAGCATCGCGATACATTTTTAGGATCTCTGGATGGCGAATACATGATAAAGGTCGATTCAAACATGAGTAATTTTTTCACTAAAGGATATTTAGAGAATATCTTTATTGTGAGATTACCCTTAATTAGTTGAATATTATTTCCATCATGTGAAGATTTTTCTTTTTTTTAACTTAATTATAAGTTTTACACTATGCTATTATATTCAGTTTCCATTGTTCAAAATTAAGTACTAATTACTAAGGTCTGTCGACCGACATTTTTAATTATATGCAGTGATGTTTTGGTTTGTTATTTAGAATATTGAACAGATCTTTGACTCGAATTGATGAAATACTCAAATCAGCGTAGTATATAATATGTTTTTATATAAATCGGTCTCGAGCATTGGATATTATTGTTTTCTATATAATCATACTATAATCATCAATTATTTTTCTTCTTGACTTCGTAACAAATATTATGTCACTAGTCATTAGTTAGCAGATAGTTATTACAGGTACTTTTGCAGTAGTTAGTAGGATTGTCCAACTGATTTTTTGATTAGTTTATTTGTTTGAATTAACCGTGTGTAAAACTGTTTGTATCGTTGCCACTCAATTACAAATGGGGTAAAAAAATTGGATTGCGTTAAAATCGACTGGAGAAATGATCTGTTAAACCCTGGCCAATTCTGAAAATAGGATACCACTTCGGCATACTTATGATACTGCATATTTCCCCCCGAACCATCAGCGGCTCTGTAGATGGTTCCGCCTGACCATCTTTAGTGAATTGGATTTTCGAAATTTTCACCCCTTAAAAACCACAGCCCAACAGTTCTAGAGCTATTCTAGCATATTCTAACTGATCAGGATATCTTTTATTACCAATGTGATGGTGTCAGCATTTATTCGACGGTGTGATTCTCCATGAACCCCTAACTCCTTAGTATCAAAGTGACTTACCTCATCTGCATTCTTGCGATATATTGTTTCATCTGCTATCGCCGATATAAAGGACTTCTGAAGTTCGTTAGCTATTTCTCTAACGACAAACTTAATGCCTTCGTTTTGAATATCAAAATTATTTTGCATTATTTCTACCGCCATTCCAAATTATATGTCGTTCTTTCCCGAATTTGAATTTTAGCAAATCCGAACTCAGTAAACATAGCCGAGTATAGTTCACTCCACTTAATTGTGATGTCTATGAATCAGGAAAATCGATTTATTTGGGCATACCTCCTTGAACGGGATAGTTCCAATGAATTGAAGCTAATACATAATATTTTCATGGGTTAAATTGGAAACTTTGTTTAATCTAGACAAAATGTCCAGATTTATCCCCATTTAGCTAAGTCAACTGTATCTTATATATTAAAACGCGAGGATTATTTTGTTTGTTTGTTTGTTTGTCCGAATTGATTGAAGAATTGTCAAGTCATAAATATATGAAAATAAAAAAATCTTACTTGATCTGAGTAATTCGTTTTACAAATGTTTATACCTAATTGTTCCTTTCCTAGGTGTCTGCATGGGGTGGTTACGTGTTTATTATCAACTTGGTGCCACTCCACACATTCGTTTTGATTCTCATGGGAAGGTTCTCAGTACGACTCTACGTAGGTAAGAGAATTGATATTGTTATGTCGTCTGCGTGAATATAATGTAATTTTATTATATTGCAAACTTTAGATGTATATTTTAATTTTTTTAGCTTACTCAACATTCTTTATTTTGGGATTATTGCTGAGCATGCAAATTCCTTTTGTTGGATTTCAACCAATCCGGACCAGTGAACATATGGCTGCTGCAGGTGTTGTTTTCATTCATTTATTCTTTAATTTAGATCTAATTAATTGAAAGAATTTGAATATTAATATATTAATCTACAGTCGAACAATTACAAATGTGTGCCAATAGGTAAAAAATTGTTCTCAATTATATTCTATAATTGGAAATGAGGTGTCAATACTATTTATCCCTCAGAATAGATAGCCCGCGTGTATATTGCAGGGTTCTCCACAGGATTTTTGGAAAGCAATATCGGCATATTGGTGACGTAGCCAGATTTTCTGGCGGAGAGGGAGACAGCATCTAGGTGGGAGCCTAGGGGCGCTAATCTTGATTCTGTTATATTTTAAGATACTTCAAGAGTATTTAGTACAGTGAATTGTGTTTACTATTTAGAATGTGTTAGAAAAAATATTTTAGAATGTGTTAAAATATAAATGCAAGAATTGTGAAATACTAAAATATTTTAATCCTCGCCACACTTGTCACCACTCTTGCGCCGCCCTTATAGCCTTCAATGCTATTGAAACATCTATCTAATGATAGGTCATTTGTATTTGTTATATTTGTTACCCATCAATTATTTTTCGTCCGCTCTGAGTGCATCACAGAAGAACTACAGCGCAAGACAGCTGGAGGCTTGGGCCATTGTCTCGGCGACACAGAAATGGTCTGAATATCTTAGAGCGGCCTCAGAAGTTATTTCCTTACAGACCACTGTCCACTTCAATGGCTCAGAAAACAGAGGGACCCGAGGCATACGTATGCCCGATGGATCATCGAATTGGAGGAGCTGCCCTATAGAGTGGAATTTCGCACAGGTCCCAGAACAACCCTGCGGATTATATCAGACGCCTGCCCAACTTAGCTTTCGATGGAGAAGTAAATGATGAGGATAATTTCAAAGGGAATATATATGTACTAAAAGAGCCAATATAATAAATATCAAGTATGCATGCATAAGTACGATCCGGTGATTCAACGAGCTATAAAGCAGATCAAGTGTCAGGGCATGGTCCAAGATGGTCAACTAAAGAAGGTACCAAATGGATTAGAATTGAAAGAGGAATTCCTGTGCTTTAAATTCACAAATTTTACCTATTTTTCTATTTTGAGTTGTAATGATAAAGTCATAACAGAGGGATGAGTCATCTTTTTTTTGCTAAGAGTTGTATCATATGCAAATAATATTAATATACACATTATTCCTTCTATCACCTAAAATGGCTGATTATTATCGAAAAACTGAATTTCTAATCGTAAAAAGTGACAATGACGTTATAATTCCATGATGAATCGACATTTTGTTTGAGTTCAAAATAGTAGAGCCATTGCCAAAAGACTCCCACTTGTCAAAAATCAGCTTTCTGTGCCTGGCAGTTTCTTCAATCAATTACTAAGGGCATTCAAAAAGTTCTCATCACATATCTGTATCTCAAATGATAGTGAAAATAGGATATTTTCATTTGTCCATTGTATTCCTTAGGGGATCAGCTTCCAATTTATATATTGGTTTATTTTAAAAGGACAATTATTGTGGTTCCTACATTAGATTTTTTGTGCATCGGTTTAGGTAGTCCCTTTGAACGTGATTTTTGGGGTTCCTTTTGATATATTTCAGTTCTGAGCAAATTTAGATTAAAACTGATCCCTCCATCGAATTCTACGCATCAACTATCATATAGATTGATTTCTCTGAAGTATTATAGTTTGAGGCTGAGGGAATACTATGTTTTGAAGTGGTTTACTACCATTTTTGTCCCACTTTTTGAGTGGCGAAAATTGACAAAAAATCCACTAAAAGTAGCATGATATTTTTTCAACACGAGCAATACTATTGAACACCTCCCGTTTACTTTTTCACATTGGTTCTTAATTATTTAACCTTTTAATGACCTTATTCTACGATTTTCACAACTTTTATTCTCCAAATTTAGTTTTAAGCCATTTTCAATGGGGAGATTCCAACTTTTCGACACTACCCTAAACCGATGCACAAAAAATCTAATGTAGGAGCCACAATAATTGTCCTTTTAAAATAAACCAATATATAAATTGGAAGCTGATCCCCTAAGGAATACAATGGACAAATTGAAAATATCCTATTTTCACTATCATTTGAGATACAGATATGTGATGAGAACTTTTTGAATGCCCTTAGTAGTTACTAGTATATATCTTTACAATTAATACTCGATTATGTCTGGAATCTGTTTCCTGAATCCAAACCTTTATCTTCTTGACACTGTGCTTTGGTCCATTGTCCATCACCAAAAATCAATCATGGAATGTTTTTGCTTGTGCAATTAAATTTACTTCGAGAATCTTTATAAACAAAGACGCATCCTGGTTTTGTGTAAAAATACACAGAGGGAACTTTCCAAAGGATGAAAAGGCTGCCCAAATGTGAAACTTTTGGGTTTACACGTTGGTTGAACACTAATTTGTCATGTTTTCATCCACATTCGGAATCGATCTCTTGAAAGCAAGATTGATGCTTCATCGGCAGAGATTTCATGCTCCCATCGGTTGTTCTTATTTTTTCCCGCCCATTCAAGAGGCGATTTTTTTCATATTGCATGGGATGGGTCCAAACTTTGAATACATCAGTAAATTGTATTTTTATAGACACAAGCGCGCTTCGCTCGCTTCCGCTGCGCGGATGGCGGGCGCTTTGTGTCCACCGGAGGCGCCCTTTGGGCACCTGGGGTAAAATATCTTATATATTAAAACTCTAGGATTTTTTGTTTGTTTGTTTGTTTGTCCGAATTGATTGAAGAATTGGCAAGTCGTAGAGTTTCGAAAATTGGCATGTAGGTGTCAAATGATGAATCTAGGATTAAGTTCGAAAATCTAAGCGAAATGTTCACACATCGCCGAGATAGGTGACAAAATGTACTGACCAATCAAATTCTATTATTTTATAATGCAAATACATTGGAATAAAATAGTAGTGACTTATGCATACAATCAAAAGAACTATTTGTGATTGAAAATCATTGGTTTATGTGAGAACCAATCAATTATCAGCCTTTTATAATGCCATTCAGACGATTCTATTTCATATAAATGATTGAATATTGCTATTTTGAGTCTATAATTTGATTGTTAACAGCAAATAAAGTGTGTTATATGCTACGATTAATCAATTCGATCATAAAATAACTTTTAACGACATGGACTGGAATTGATTATTTAAGTATAATAATATTTAGCAATGTGAACTTTGTGTATTCAAATTGAGCTTACATTCAGGATTAATTGACTTAATACGAAGTAAATTATATTTGTCACGAAACAAAACTTCTGCTACAATTCTGATTTCATTAATGTAACCGTAGACAAAGACAATCCAGCGTACTTAGTATAAAACAAGAAAGCGACGTATTGTTTCTCTAATATCCGCAAGTGCCCACTGGGTAAATCTGTAGACACGCAGTGTCTGTAAGCCGCGCAGCGCAAGCAAGCGAAGCGCGCTTGTATTAATTATAAGGGAAATAACAGCTCCAAATACGTCTGTCCTACTGTTATAATCGATATCGTACGAAAAATCACAAAATTTATCATTTTTAAAAATTTTGATGCTTAATGATGACGTCATAACAGAGTAATGAGTCATTTTTTGATGATAGTTGCATCATATGTGAGCTATATTAATATACATATTATATTATAATTTCAGCCTTCTATCACCTAAAATGTTATTGTCGAAAGCCATTGCAAAAAGACTCCTACATGCTAAAAACAGCTTTCTGTGTATGTATATATATACACCCGGCCCAAAAGACTGCTTCGACGGACACAATGTATCCGCTAGCCACGAACCACAAGCAACCGAAGTGCGTTTATTTATACATATAAATATATGCACATTATTCAAGTTTTAATAGTAAGGATACAGCACTGGAATGGCTCTGGGAGGGAGGACTTACCCCAATACACACTGACTTAAAATGACTCCTACGGGTAATCAGGTGTAACTGCCGGACTGATTGCACCCACATGAGATATACCTGCATAAAGAACAATGTAAAATGGTCCCCTTCGTGTGTCAACTGCAGAGGATATGGTTGCATAAACTCTGACCAGCTGGAGTACGCCTACGACAACGATGACGAAGATAACAACGAAAATGATAATATTGTTGAACCCATTATATTCCACAGAATCACCAACATGCAAAAAGGTTATTTGTCTTTTAGCTTCTGTAAAAAGAAATCTCCCTGTAGCGATTTGAAGAATATAGTGTTATGTTAATCTACAGAAATATGCTTTCGGGAGGTAACAAATTTTGCTTTGATATAAATCTCTTCGCGGCTTTGCATAATATTTGATATAATTCATTTGTACTTATTTGAAAATCAAATAATATAGGTTGATAAATCATCACAGCATCATGAAAAGAACAGATATAAACAAATAATGATACTTGTATAATATGTGAATCAACAAACTAATCAACTATAGAGTGTCAGATACTAGTAAATTAGACCATTCAATTAAATCAGGTGATTCAGATATCAGTCAGGTTATTAATACTCTTTACATTCAAAGGTTTGAGTAAAGTTCAGCTGTGTTGTAGAAACTTTGTACGGTCTGGAGTTAGTTCAGAGAGACGATTTTTTTAAAAAAAATGAGTTACAGTACTAGGTATGAGTTGTGTGAAGATGTTACAAGAGTTAGTATTTAGCTCACAGTTTTGCAGTAAAATATATCACATGGTACGATGTGATTTAGAAGTCCAAACATGGAGATAACAAAGCAGAATTAGATTGTGGTCGCCACATTTACGCCATATATAAAAATGAAAGTATTGAGTGTATTATTTCTCTATCCCAGAGTGTGAATTTATTATCTTTTGGTCTTGCGCTCCTTAGCTGAAAATCTACTAATTAAAGAAAGAGAGAAGTTTATTCCAATTGTTTGGTCCGATATTCTGTATAAATATAATTCCTAACTTGTCAGTGAGTTAGTTTTTGAATTGAAAATATGTAGAGAATACATCTTGTTACTTCTTTCAGGAATATAATAGTTATATTACGTAACTATTCAGCTATGTAGCTGTTTTGAGATGTTTCAGGATTGTGGTCTAGTTATTGGAATCAGAGATTAACCAGGATTATAAGCAAGTTATCTGTATAAATAAACGATTAGATGACTGGTGCATAGGCTCAGTTGATAATTCTGTTAAATTTCAATAAATTTTCCTGAAGATTTGGAAAACTGGTGTGGGGAATAATATGTTTCAATGTCTTTGAGTTCACAATTTTTAAGTTCTATGCTTATATCTTAATTTCAGTTCGGAGCTTACTGTCTATTCGCATCACTCTATTATTAAATACAAGTAGGAGTTAAAAAACTCTTCTCTTTACATTCCAACGTCACAGCATAGCCTACTGTATATAAGGCCTCACAGTAACTTTCGGATTTGGGACTAGGGATGCGGAGGAAGACCGTTGAACTAGTACATGAGCTGCCTTAAATCATTTACAAAGCACAATAGAGCTTAGGAATGTATTATCAGCATATATAAATATGGTGTCAAAGTACCCATATCCGTTGTTAAAAATTTGATTAGTCACCATATGGTTGTGCAATAGGTTATATTTGTGACAAATTTGGTGATTTTCAGAGGCCGTTTAGGGGCACTTCCAAGTGTTTTTATTGTAAAATTTTTCGCAGATGTGAATGAGTTAATACGAAAAAATACAAAAAGGAATTGTTTCATGGAATGTTGGTACATTCCAGTGTTGCTATGGAAACGTGTTTTGGTCAGTTGGCGTTATATCTTGAAAACTGCAATGGCTACACATTCAAATGTAATTCCATTTGATAGCGAATATACTACTTCCTATTAAGTGATAATCTAATTTCGACCTCTAAATTCAATAGTTTATGAGATATTCAACAAATTATCAAATGTGACCAATATGATACATTGTCGAATATCTCATAAACTATTGAATTTAGAGGTCGAAATTATATTATCACTTAATAGGAAGTAGTATATTCGCTATCAAATGGAATTACATTTGAATGTCTAGCCATTGCAGTTTTCAAGATATAACGCCAACTGACCAAAACTCGTTTCCATAGCAACACTGGAATGTATCAACATTCCATGAAAAATTCCTTTTTCGTATTTTTTCGTATTAACTCATTCACATCTCAGTTCTATGCGAAAAAATTTACAATAAAAACACTTAGAAGTGCCCTAAACGGCCTCTGAAAATCACCAAATTTGTCACAAATATAACCTATTGCACAACCATATGGTGACTAATCAAATTTTTAACAACGGATATGGGTACTTTGACACCATATTTATATATGCTGATAATACATTCCTAAGCTCTATTGTGCTTTGTAAATGATTTAAGGCAGCTCATGTATTAGTTCAATGGTCTTCCTCCGCATCCCTAGTCCCAAATCCGCAAGTTACTGTGAGGCCTTATATACAGTAGGCTATGGTCACAGCTTCATTAATCTGGCGATATCGTACAACTGAGGTTATAATATACTTTATTTGGAAAGATTTGAAGAAAAATACAATTGGATTTATATATATACAAGCGCGCTTCGCTTGCTTGCGCTGCGCGGCTGCCGGACACTTCGTGTCCGCCAGAGGCTCCCTTCGGTCGCATGAAGTCACATTGGTTAATTATAAGGGAGATAGCATCTCTAAATATGTCTGTCCTACTATGATAATCGATATCACTCGAAAAATCACCAAATTTGTCATTTTGAAAATTTTTGATGCGTAATGATGACGTCATAACAAAGTGATGACTCATCATTTTTTGCCGATAGTTGTATCATATGTGACGCATGTTAGTATACATATTCTATTAAAATTTCAACCATCTATCTCCTATAATGGCTGAGTTATGCTCGAATAACTCTGTTGCTTAACTTTTAAAAATGTGACAATGACGTCATAATTCCATGATGAGTCGACATTTTGCTCTGAGCTCAGAACTTACTGGAGCCATAGCCAAAATACTCCCACATGCCAAAAATCTGCTTTCTGCGTCAGGTGGTTTCTTCAATCAATTCGTTACAGATATATATATATATTATATATGGGTCATTCCATTCCAATTCGACCAACTGTTCCATGTCGAGCATCTCAGAAATTCTTGTAATTTTGCCTGTAAGTTTTGCATACTAGTGCATGATCATATGTATAATATCAGCTTTCAATACCTTTTGGTTTTATTATTATAGCCATTTCAAAATTTGACGATTTTCATAGTTCGGATACTCTTGTTTTAGAGTCCCCTTAATCAAATGTGACATATATCTTTCAATTCTTAACTTAGATGTCCAGTTTTTTTACTGATTGTTGACCATATAGTTACCTAATATTCTTAGCTAAATTGGGTATTCTTATTGCCTAGTTTTGATTTAATTCTTATCTAAACATATATTTTCATCAATTTATCAAAAAAATTTCAAAATAATAATTCTTCATGTCTCCAATGGTTTAGAATTTGCCCATTTACTTTTTAATTTTGCTCTATATACGTATGTACAATCTTCCTGGTAATTTCATGGTTTACATCAGTTCTTTTACTGTTAAATTCCAACCTATTTTTAAATCATTCCAAATTTAATTGTTATCAAATTCTTCAAATTTTCCTGATGCCTACGAATGAAGAACTCTGAAATAATTGATATTTGTTTCTATTTCTTAGTCCTACAGTTATATAGATATACTTTCTCCAGTTGTGTGAATTGTAGTTGAAATGTGTGTGTGTTTTTATCACTTGTACTATATACTAGTATTAGTAGTATTTGTGCAAGTCCTAATAATCTTCTTTTTCCTAATATTGTAAAACGATTATCTTCTTATTTTCTTTAGTTATCAATATATCTAGCTTTCTATTGACAAAATAATTAATATATTGTTCAGTTTATACACACATAGCATGGCAACGTTTCGTTACCATCCAAAACTTGTCAAATGTGGTTTCTAATTCGGGATCAAATTTCATCTGCACAACTTTGCATATAATTAAGTATTGTATAGTAATCCATCTAAGGGTTCAGTTTATTTCGCATAGCATGGCAAGTTTATGTTGTTATGTAATGACTTGCCAAATACGGTTTCTATTCGGCATTTTTTAAATTCGCAAAGAAAATTTATCGAAGCATTGATAGCACAACTTTTGACCTGGCTTTATAGTAAACTCATTTGTTGTTTGGATGATATTGTTTAGAGCGTCTGCTAATTTTCAGAATTTTAAGGTGTTTGTTTACTATTTTTTGTTGTGCAACTGTCATGGGTCACAGCAAGCTAACTGCCTACTGGACTACTTTGAGATATAAACTTGTTCATGATGAAGACAGATTGTATCAATTTCTGGTGTAAAGATGTGTCCAGCTCTGATCTCCAAAATATGTATTGCATCATTATCGAGATCAGATATTTTCTTAAGGCCTTGTTTTCTAACATATTTCGTTTTGTGGCAATTTTCGTATAAAATTATACCAACAGAACACCGTGGAATATCCATATTGCTTTAGACAAGAACAAATTATATGTACATCTGAATTATCAATGATTACAGTTTTCGCATAATTATACGACGACACCAAAGTATTTATGTTATTACAATTCTTATGACAATTCTTCATTATCTGCAAAGTAGTGCCGCTGGAATTTGATCCCGAATTAGAAACCACATTTGACAAGTTTTGGATGGTAACGAAACGTTGCCATGCTATGTGTATAAACAGAACAATATATTAATCAGCGCACTTGAACATATTAATATGGAATCTGCGCTATATAAATGTATATTATTATTATTCACACAACTGGAGAAAGTATATCTATATAACTGTAGGACTAAGAAATAGAAACAAATATCAATTATTTCAGAGTTCTTCATTCGTAGGCATCAGGAAAATTTGAAGAATTTGATAACAATCAAAATTTGGAATGATTTAAAAAAGGTTGGAATTTAACAGTAAAAGAACTGATGTAAGCCATGAAATTACCAGGAAGATTGTACATATATAGAGCAAAATTAAAAAGTAAATGGGCAAATTCTAAACCATTGGAGACATGAAGAATTATTATTTTGAATTTTTTTTGTTAAATTGATGAAAATATATGTTTAGATAAGAATTAAATCAAAACTAGGCAATAAGAATACCCAATTTAGCTAAGAATATTAGGTAACTATATTGTTAACAATCAGAAAAAAAACTGGACATCTAAGTTAAGAATTGAAAGATATATGTCACATTTGATTAAGGGGCCTCTAAAACAAGAGTGTCCGAACTATGAAAATCGTCAAATTTTGAAATGGCTATAATTATAAAACCAAAAGGTATTGAAAGCTGATATTGTACATATGATCATGCACTAGTATGCAAAACTTACAGGCAAAATTACAAGAATTTCTGAGATGCTCGACATGGAACAGTTGGTCAAATTGGAATGGAATGACCCATATATAATATATATATATATATATCTGTAACGAATTGATTGAAGAAACTGCCAGACGTAGAAAGCTGATTTTTGGCATGTGGGAGTATTTTGGCTATGGCTCCGGGAAGTTCTGAGCTCAGAGAAAAATGTCAACTCATCATGGAATTATGACGTCATTGTCACATTTTAAAAAGTTAAGCAACAGAGTTATTCGAGCATAACTCAGCCATTATAGGAGATACAAGGCTAAACTTTAATAAAATATGTATCACATGCTTCACATATGATACAACTATCATCAAAAAATGATGACTCATCACCTTTTTATAACGTCATCATTTCTCATCAAAATTTTAAAAATAGATATTTTTGGTGATTTTTCGTGCGATATCGATTGGAACAGAGGGACAGACGTATTTAGAGATGTTATCACCCTTATAATTAACCAGTGTGACCCCAGGCGACCGAAGGGATCCTCCTGCGGACACAAAGTGTCCGCCAGCCGCGAAGCGCGCTTGTATATATATATATTCTATTGAGATTTGTTTTTGATATTGTTCCGACGTTTGGAAAACCAAAAACCATGCTTAGGCTGTGTTTTATTGATTAAAAAAACAAAACTTGATACTTTGTGGATGTATTTATATTAGTTAGTAACATGTTTAAAATATTCTGAATGAATTGTTTGATAGATATAGCATAAAAAAAGAATAAATGGGAGATACTATGGAGTCTAGGGAGAAATTTACTATTAAACTTGTTATTAATGAATATCAATACATCGTAAAAATATCCAATTTTTAGTTTTTATTTATTAAAACCATCCTTTGCATTGTTTTGAGTTTGTTCCAAACGTCGATACCACTTTTTAACACACAGTCTGGCAAAACAAACTGAATGTTTTTCAAAATTGCTGAAATCTTTCCTGATTTTATACATTATATTATTATATAATTTCACACAAAATATAATTAATTAAGATGAATCTGAAGATGTTGTTGATAATTCGCCACCCTAGGCTACTATGTTATTAATTGTCAGTCATTGTCAATTAATTGTGAACAAGCGCCTTTGCGTAGCGCAGGAAGCGAACACTGTGTTCGCAGAGTCATTCTACAAGTATAAGCTCCTGGGAATGAAATCAAATTCGAGATCTCATATGGGTACTAAATATAAATAATTTCACAAATCCATTCAAATTTATTTACTTTAGGAATTTTTTGAAAATATAAAGAATCAATCAATAAAAAACATGATATTTGGAGTCTACGCCCCAAAGCCGAGTCAACTGTTGGCAGTTGGTCTCTAGCCTATTTATCAAAAATTCGTCAAATGGTGTGAAAATGTGTAAAAATATGCACATAACCATTTTTTATTGCTTTACACATTGATAAAATTACGGTATCAAGTTATGGCTTTGAAGTATTAATAACAATAACTGCAATATTCGGATAATATTCGGATCGCAAAGTTGCTACAATTATCCGGTATCCGGAAGGTAAATATTCGGATATCCGGATATTTACGAGATATAGATATCTTGGCTGCAATTGGGAATTAGTCAAGGATCCAGAGAGTCATTGTCATTATATTATTTACAACTTCACTTATAATTGATGTGTATCAATAGTCGGATATTTTTGTTTTTGCTACCCGCTATTAAATATATAATTTAGGTAAAATACAGACTGTGGGTATCTAACAATATCTTAGGATATTTTGAAAATATTGCAAACTGAATTTAAAAGTCGGAAGTTTGGGGATGATCTTTCTCGAGACGGCGATATACAGTCTGTTTCATAATTATTTGCAACAAGCACGCTTTGCTTGCTTGCGCTGCGCGACTTGCGGACACTGTGTTTCCGCAGAGTCGCCCTGCGGGCGCCTGGAGTTACTCAATCTAACCTATTTTGGGAATTTTCTTTTCTTTATATAAATATTTTAAACAAAGGTCAACGAAAATTTCTCAGATGGATCCGAAAATATTATATTCGAATATTCGTTGGAAGCTAGTCTTACTTTATGTATCTATTGTATACAAAAGTAAACAAATCGATCATCAAATTTACTTGAAAATATGTGATATTCGAAATCTACACCCCTGAAAACCTCATGTCAACCGTTGAAAGCAAGTTTCCAACATATTTTTGAGATTTGTTTACTTTATGTATCTATTTTAAACAAAAGTAAACAAATAATTTATCATATAGATCTGAAAATATGATATTCGAAATCTACACCCCTAAAAACCCCATGTCACCCGTTGGAAGCTAGTCTCTAGCATATTTTTCAAAATTTGCCAAATTGTGTGAAAATATGTATATAGAGGTGTGAAAATATGCACAAATCTTTTTTTATTGCCATACACTATAATACATTTAAGATATCAAACATAAGTTGTGGCCATTAATTATTAATGACAATGACGATATACACTAAGCGGACAAAAGAATTTCAACACTTGATTCTTTCCCGTACAAATAATACTAAATCGGATTTTTTCATGAAGGGCAATACGTTCAAATTCAAAGAGATACTAAAAATCTGATTTCAGATTCGAAATCTACACATTCGAATTAGTCATAGTTGAACATAACTAATAAATTACTCAACTAAATGAACAATCTTATCAGCCTGAGCCACCATAGGTAATTCATTGCCATCATGTATAGTGGTCAAAATGGGTGTATGTGGCATAAAGTGGCACTGATTGATAACTACAAATAGTTAGGAATGAATGATTATTAGAGAAATTAACCTGTGACAAATTTGAATGCATATTATTCGAATCTGGAATCCGATTAGCTGTATCCCATACCGTTTAGAAGTAACCCTCTTCATGAATAGACCCATTTTAATATTATTTGTATGGGAAATAATCAAGTGTTGAAATACTTTTGTCCGCTGAGTGTATGTAGTGTCGTACAATGGTTTCCATTGTGATAGTGCAGTCATATATTTTGTATAGAAAAAGTGTGAAAAAGTGTTCTCCATTTTTTTTGCAGAGGTGTGAAAATTTCGCTTAGATTTTCGAACTTTCCTAGATTCATCATTTGACACCTACATGCCAATTTTCCTATCTCTACGACTTTCCAATTCTTCAATCAATTCGGACAAACAAACAAAAAAAAATTAATCCTAGCATTTTAATATATAAGATTTCTGAGGTGATTTTGAATGACCATAACTTACTATCAAATCTGTTAGGCAGTACTTCAATGCAATTCTTCTCAACTATACACTCATTCTAACGATTTCTATTGAAACCTTTCCAACTCTTTGATACTCAACTTTTTTTTAAAAATTTTTTTCACTTCCGGGGGGCTTTTTTTTCTCTTTTGGTCTCGAAGTTAATTCTGATAAGCTAGTTAAGGCAATTCAACTAATTTTCAGCGAATAATGCAGAAACAACGTAGAGAAGATGTGGCTAAGCTCATTGAAACTTCAAAACTTCCAATGGAGGACATTGCTTCTATGTGAGGTGTCACCCTGAAGACGGCTTATAATGTTAAGCAACGGATTTCAGCGGGAAAAAGCATTGAGCACATGGGTAGAGCGGGGCCTAAAAGGTGCCTCAACAGATGAGACAGGATCTCACTCTCTCTAAATATTAAAAAAAATCCCCGAATTTCTTTGCGGACTATGCAGAGTAGTCTAAAGGTTTCACGAGGCATTGATGTGTCGTATTCAACGGTGAGGAGATGCATCAAAGAGATGTCCTATTCCAAGAAAACTGTCATCAAAGGACCAAATATTACTCCCCTCCCATGAAGCATTGAGAGTTTTATGGGCTAAGAAACACAAGTTCATCAATTGGAACAAAATCTTCTTTACGGATGAGTGTTCCATTTGGTTTTGTGGCGGGAAAGTACAGAGAATTTGAGAGAATTTCAATTCTATCGGATATTGTAATGTGATAAATGAATGTTTGACAGAGACGGCAGACCTACTCTATCCAGACGTTTGGAAACTACTGGAGGATAATTCAAGCATTCATAAACCCAAGCTCTCTGTCAAATACAAAGAGGAACGCGCCATTAGATGTATAGATTGGCCATCCTGCAGCCCTGATTTGAATCATATAGATAATTTATGGGCTGTTATGAAGAGAAGGATTCTAAACAGGGCTCCTAAGACAATTGAAGATGTAAAAAAACTATGTAGATATAAAGTGGTGGAACCTTTGATCCTGAATTCATTGGCAACTTCACAAAATCTATGCGTAAGCGGTGCGACCTTGTGATTGCTGCTCAAGGCAGAAAGATTAACTATTAAACCATATCCTATTTAATTGTTACTAAGGGGCCATAGAACAAAATAAAACTTGAATGAGTACATATCAACTTGAGTTTTCAAGTTGCATTGGGTATAATAATTGTAAATAATTATGAAACAGACTGTAGCAAAATACAACGCTGCAATACAGAAATTTATTGAAAAGGGTATTGTACAAGTGCATTGCGAAACCACTGTCGTTGGGCAACATACTTCTTATTTTACTAGGTCGTTCAATAAGTCTTGCGGGTCATGGTATATTTCGCAAACTATAATAGTAAACAAATCAGTTTTTATCTATAAGACAACCTTATATCTTAGCTTGATTTACTGAAAATCTTGGCTTGATTGAATGAAAATTACAAATTTCTGATCAATTTATTCACACATCATTTCAACATACTGGTAAAATTATGGCTTCCAAGGATGACAATTTTAATCTGAAATGGAGAGCTTACATTGAGTTTCGCACAAAACTCCGCATCCAGCCGGTACTCATCTACAACGAGTTGCAGGAGGTATTGTGCATGGACTGCCCTTCCAGATCAACGGTCGAGCGATGGGCTGCACGATTTCAGTCTGGAAATACAAACGTGTCAGATCTACCTCGATCTGGGAGACCGGTGTCCGTCAGCACCCCAGAGAATGTTGCTCTAATCGAGAGCAAAGTCAGGGAAGATAAGTGTATAACAATCGAGCAGTTAGAGCAGAGTATGGAGATTTCATCGGGGGCCATTCATTCCATTCTGACTACTCAGCTTGGTTTCCGATCCATTTGCGGTAAGTGGGTCCCAAATAACCTCGGCGATCAACAAAAGCTCGCACGTGTAAAGACTGCCAAGAAACTCCTGGAAACCTATGACGGTTGTGATTCTAGACGCCTAGCTGAAGTTATAACCGGGGATGAGACTTGGGTATATTATTCAACCCCTTACAGCAAGTATAAAATGCGATCATGGGTGAGAGGCGACGAAAGACCGGCCCAAATTCCTAGGCCCGACTTCAGAAAACCGAAGGTCATGTACACGATCTTCTTCAATAGTAGTGGAATAGTCTTGCAAATACCTTCTGAAAGTGGTAAAACAGTAAACGCAACGTTTTTTATAGAGAAAGTACTTCCAAACCTAATAAAAAACGTGGAAGAGCTCCGTCCCAGGCTAAAATGAGGGGAATAAAATTATTGATAGATAATGCTAGCTCCCATACAACCAAGCTCACTAAAAATTTCTTGGAATCAGAGGGGTTAGATTTACTTCCCCACCCACCCTACTCACCAGACCTAGCTCCCTGTGATTTTTGGCTATTCCCAAAGCTCAAAATCTACCTTCAAAGCAGGGAATTTTAGTCGAAACAAACCCTCGGGTCGGCCCTGTACCAGTTCTTCAAATCCACCCCCGAAGAAGAGTACAGAAATGCATTCATAAAGTGAGTGGAAAGATCGAAACGCTGTGTAGAAGTAGGAGGGGGGTATTTCGAATAAATAATACATTGAGACATATTCTATGACATTTATTTATGATTTTATGGTATGACCCGCAGGACTTTTTGAATGCCCTAGTAGTTACAATATCGGCACAGATCTTATGCTAAGGATTTGTACCGAATTTGTAGCTAAAATAATATTTTTTTGCGTGACGATACATTAGATAATGGCTTATGTTTTTCCAGAAATTACTTAATTATGGAAACTAAAAGACTAATTACTATACCTTTTATAGATATCTAGCTTGTTTAGATATCTATAATTATTCAGATACTCGATAAACATGTGAATTTAATGATCTATACAACATGCATAATTGGGTCAAATATGAAATTGGCCAAAATTCAAATAGACAGACTGTTAAACGGATATCCGGACACCTAGCTCTAAATTATCCGGTATCCGGATATATGTGAATGGCAAATACTTCCAAACACTAAATGACAGTCTATGTAGTGTCATACAATAATCTCTTTTGCGAGAGTGAAGTCATCTATATTGTATAGAACATGTGAAAAAAAATGCCAATTTTCATTATCTAGGAATTGCAAATTCTTCAATCCATTCGGATAAACACGAAAAAATCCTAGCATTTGATATATAAGTTTTACATTTTTATTTGTGTGTCTCTCAAATGGTTTACAGGAGCATTCATCGCATTGTTCACAGGTTACATGCGAATTCGCCTCCGATTTTATTCTCGATAAAATTCGTACTCCATTAGTTTGTGAACACCCTTTTACCTCGGCTCCCAATTCCTGGGCAATACTGACGACGTCCCAATTTGCGGAACCCTTTTTGATTCTCGAGATACATCAATGATTTTATTTTGTAGGATGTATTCAAATATCTCTATTAGCTTGATATACAGAGATCTGTGATATTTGCTGAGGTAGAACATTGGAAAACCATATTTCTATATTGTATTCACACCTTAATTCCAAGTTTTTCTTCAATTATTACTATATTGTTGACAGTATCCAGTTTTAGAGTTTAAGAACAATGAGAACATATCGTTTTCCATCTTCCAAGATTCGAAAATGTCGATTTTGCCACTACAATCTTATCGAAATCACGATTGTCATTGTCTAGTACAGTGGTTCTCAACCGGGGTGCCGCGGCACCCTGGAGTGCCATTTGCTTCCTCTAGGGGTGCCGCAGGCCTTACCACACTTACATACTGCTTTATTTTATTTTCTATTGATACCATTGTCAATGTTGAATTTGATGATTGTCCTCTGACAATCCTCTGGAATAATTTATTACACAATCTTCACAATAATTTCCTAGTTTATTAATTAGTTATTCTATAATAAAGTCGTAATAATTCAAATCAATCTCCACTTTTACTATCATTTGTTCATTGGCCTGCCCCTAAGTCAAATTAAGGGGTGCCGCTGAAAGGTATAAGTTTAGAAAGGGTGCCGCGAGAAGAAAAAGGTTGAGAAACACTGGTCTAGTAGTTACTTTTCGATTTTTACTACTTGAATTATCGCAAAAAACTCCCGTGCAGATGTCTTATCGATTTCACGGTATGCTTACCCATTCGTGAAGTGAGCTCTTATTGCATTGCTGACTTGTAAGTATCAGGCATTGATAAGGATGCTTAAGTTCTATAATGACCCTTTGTATATAAGGCCTACCATCCAAATCTAAAAAATTAGATCAAGGATGCGATCGAGATAGTTGAACTAATACTTGATGCCTGAAACCTCTCAGAGCCGGTTTAAGGACACTTCTAAGTCTTTTTAAGGTTATATTTTGAAAACTGAACTATCTAAGAATTAAATTTGATCTTATTTGATAGCCAAGAGACTAGTTCCTATTAAGCGATAATATAATTTCTACATCTAAATTCGATGGTTTACGAGTTAGACAATTTCTCTTATTAGCCACATTTGGTGATTTTCTAATAACTCGACAAACCATAGAATATAGACGTAGAAATTAGATTATTGCTTTAATGGAAAGTAACTTATTGACTATCAAATGAGATCAAATGAATGACTAGCTATTTTCGTTTTGAAGATATGACTCAACTTACTAAATTCGTTTCAATGGCAACACTGGAAATTAGCAACATTCCACTTGCGACCTGTGACATGACACGTACTTGTAAACTCCTACAGCAGTTTTTCTATACCAGGCTCGCCCAACATTTTTTGGCAGCAGGTCAAATAAGAGATCCTTTAGTTACTTGAGGGCCACACCGACCTTGGATATATCAAGGCAACATGATAACTGCTATTTAGTTGGTGATGGAATTAACTTGTATTATTTAAATTACACTTTTCAGAAAATTTCTACATGTTTTATTTAATTATAGGAAATTATAAAAAGAGAAAACAAGTCAATGTCTGCTGGTATACTTGATATTACAATTCGCGAATTATGGAAGTTGGACATTTAGAATTAATTCCACAGAAAAAATACTATATTTTTATTGTTTAAAATCATTGTAGTTAATACAGCGGTTTTCTACCGTTTTACAGTGGACTCCATGACAATTAGTTGTATTCTGAGGACCCAATAAAAAAATTTGGAATCATGTGGACCCCCTGATATCTTCTATGTACCACTAAGAAGTCAATGGGTCCCAGGTTGGGAACACTACATTTTCATGTAATGACTCAATAAGAGATTAATGTTGTTTTAAATGTAAATGTAAGAGGAGCAAATATTTTTGCCTTGTATTTAGTAATATATGCTCCTTTTAAATTGTCAATCAGTTTTCATGTAACAGACTGGATAATTTCAGGCAATATATACATAAGTAGTAACTGATGCAAATTGCCTGGAATTTCCAAGTATTTTATATAATAATTTATTTCTCCACTTCTTCACGAGATGTAAATGCTCTAGCTCGACATCTCCCTTAGACTCCTGCCATTCTAACACGGTTTCCAGCGTTTCACAAGCCTGTGCTGATGATACACTGTTCTCAGTACATATAATTTTTTATAACGTCGTTTTAATGCTTCTAGAATACCCTGATCCATGAGTTAGATCATAGAAGTGGTGTTTCCTGGAAAAAAATATCTCGTGATTGAAGCTTTTCCGCTGAGGGATGTGCAGGAGCATTATCCAATAGTAAAAGTGCCTTGTACTCAATAGCTAGCTTCTGATAAAATAGTTTAACGTGAGTCAGAAATTTGGATTCAAACCATTGTAAAAATACTTTGGCATCCATCCAAGAATTTAACTGGGAGGCGTTTCATGTCAGTGTGTTTTATGCATCGAGGCCTGGCACTTTTATGTATAAAGGCCAGTGGGAGTTTGCAAGATCCGGAAGTATTAGCACAACCAACAAACTCACTCTGTCCTTAGATTGTTTGAAATTTTTTGCATTAGTTTCACCAGAGGAAACGAGTGATCATGACGGCATTAATTTTTACCATATCCCAGTCTCATCGGCATTAAAAATATGGTCCTTGGTATGCAGTATGCCCTCCTTTTTTTACCAGAATTTGAAGATCCCTACGAAAGAGTTCTATCATTAAACTGTCAGCTGAAAGCATCTCTACTTGAAGTTTCACAACTCGTATTCCATGACGATGACAAAGTTTCTGGAACCAGCCTGAGCTTGCTTTGAAAAAGCTCTGATCCAGTGCAGGATAGAGTTTAGGAAATAATTGCAACGTCTTCTTATGAAGGATAGGACCAGAAACGGTGGCAACTTTGGAGTGCTTTTTCAAAAACCAAATATGACTTACTTAATCTAGTTCTAGGAACAGAACTTGCTTTACAATGTAGCGCTTCTTTACGGAGGTGTGATTGTCGCAGCTATTTACAAAAATTGATTTTTTCCTATTGTTTCCAGATGCCATTTATGATCGATGTAAGTATCAAAAAAATTTCCTAAACTATTAAACGTTGAGATTTTCCTTTTGCAAGTTCACCAATTACTTTTAACTTCAATTCAAGATTTGTTGATTGGTGCTTCCTCTTCTTTATTGATAGTACGGTAGCCATGATTCTAGCAAGATGCTAACAATTAAGCCAATAACAACCAAAATACTCATTTCAATACTGGGCCATTATACGTATTGTCAGTATTGTCGGCACAGTAAAAAAATGAAATATTAAATACACATAAATATATCAAATAGGGATTAGATTACCCCGGATCTTAGAACGCGAAATTCTGGGTTGCCGGGATCTTGGAATTCAATTCAATTAGAGTAAATAAAAACAACTGTATTGGCAATGAGTGCAACTGAATCGAATACATTTATGGGTGGAATATAATTCGATAACTCCCGGATCTTAGAAATTAAATTCCAATCAATGGTAAACTTAGCTGTGCTGGTTTGGAAACTTATTTACAAAAATTCTGAAATTCGGGTAAATTCAGTTGCGGACACTCTCCGGAACTGACTGGACTGCCTGGATCTGAGAAGTTCTACTGTATTTCGAGATGTTATCTACCATATAATTAATCAATGTGAACGTGGTCATCCGAAAGACAACTCTGGGTAGCACAAAGTGTCACCAGCCGCACTGCGCAAGAAAGCAATCCCGCATGTCTTAAAATATTATAAAGGTCACAATGATGTTATAATTCCATGATGCGTCTTAGTGGCGCCATTGCCAAAAGACGCTAACAAGTAAAATTTCTGCTTTATTTGCCTGGTAGTTTCAACGCCATAATTATTTAGAATATACAGTAGTTGTTGAATAACTATCTTCTGACTTGTAGAATCGTGTTCTGATCGAAACTAAATTTGATTTCCAATTGATTTTGCTCTAAATTTCAAAATTTAATTTAAATTGACTTTGAAAAACAATTACCAAAGCAATTAAGACGGATTCAAATAGATGACTTAATCCCAATTTATTCCACGTAAATGTCTATCTTTGGTCGGTATTGTTAATTATTCTAGCCAGATTTTTAATAATTTAATGCGCAGCTGAGAAAGCGACAGGTTGTAGATACTCTCCTTACTTCTACAATTTATACTACGAAGAGATTGCTCGTGTCGCCAAGATTAGCTTTGCGACTGTATATAATGTAAAATTTCAACAGAAGACATCTTCTAAACTCCAGCAAAAAAGTGAGCTAGAAGACCTAACCCTTGAGAAACGCTATTAAACAGAGTCTATCCCAGCAGATTGGAGGGAAACAATTCCTATCATTTCTGAACTTGCTTCTCACCTCGCAATTGATACCCCCTTTTCTACAGTTGGTAGGGTTCTAAATGATCTCCATTATAAAGAAGCCTTTTCTAATTAACCAATGCTATCCGAAAAGAACCGTCTTTATCGCATCAAATGGGCGAAAAGATATGTATACATATATATATACAAAATAAATCATGGTCTCATTCCATTTTCCATGGCGATAAGTCAATTTGGGTTAGTTGATGATGATTGCAGATTTGGGCAAAATCTGGGAAAAAAGGAATCGTCCGACTGTTGAGCATACTCCCAAGCTAAATGCCTTGGGGGATTTTTCTTCAATGAGTACCTTCTCTCTATGCATTTTTTCACCCAATATAAACGCTGACATTTTTTTGTGAATATTGTGGGTCCATCTTTTATCTTAACCCCAGGTTTTCCACGAGGATGATTGGCTGATTGTATTGAATAATCCCCCAAACATATATCTAAAAGTTTTTGAAATTTTTGATCGGGAAGATTCTGAATCAATTACCCTTGCTGTCCCAAAGCCCAGATCTCAATCCAATTGAGAATTTATGCATGGATAACGATTAAAATAGGCCCGAAAACAACATCCGAGCTCAAGAATATTTAAAGAATTTTGAGAAAACATACGAGTGTCGGCTGAAAAGTTCGTAAGTTGACTATCAAGGAGTTATGCTAGACCAATGAAATTTTTCATGCATTTATTTCTGCCATTTTTATTACAAAATCTATTTTTATTTACCTCTAAGGCATTATTTAGTAGTTCATAGATTACTTTAAAAGTTGGCAGTAGCGTGTATTTGTAAAAATGTACGACATATGGCATTGTGGAATTTTCAAGTACCATCGCTACTTGCGTGCCTCTGATTTCAGATTGATGGACCATTCACCATATTCTCCCGATTTGGCACCGACTTCCATCTGTTTCTAAACAGAGAAAACCTTTGGCTGTAGAGCAATATTGGAGCGATGACCAGATGATATCCACTGGAAAGGACTATTTTACCCTCCCGGCAGAAAAATTTTATACCAAGGGGATCCAGGCACTGCAATACCAGTGGAAGAAGTGTATAGAGCTTAAAAGGGATTAGATCGAAAATAATCCCACAGTGGTCCCATCCCACAAGGATCATACTTAGCCTACGAACTTTTCAGCCGACCCTCGTACAACCTTAGTTCCTTAGACCCTTTTGTGATTCTATGACTCGTAGATGTAATTTAGTCCAGCATTTAAAGGGTGAGCCCATAAAATATATTAAATTAGAGTGCAAGGTGTCCCAAAATTATTCTGCTATCCTCAATTTTCAAATAACATTTAACCATAGCCTACTATATATAAGACCTAAGAGTAACTTTACCAGGGATGCGGTAGAAGATGGATGAAGAAATACATGAGCTGCCTTAAATCATTAACAAAGCACAATAGAGCTTAGGAATGTATTACCAGCATATATAAATATGGTGTCAAAGCACCCATATCCGTTGTTAAAATTTAGATTAGTCATCAAATGATTGCGCAACAGGCTATATTTGGGTCAAATTTAGTGATTTTCAGAGGTCGTTTAAGGGCACTTCTAAGTGTTTTTATTATCAAGTTTTTCGCATAGAACTGAGAAGTGAATGTGGTAATACGAAAAATTTGGATTTTTTTCATGGAATGTTCTTACATTCCAGTGTTGCTATGAAAACGTGTTTTGGTCAGTTGGGGCTATATCTTGAAAACAGCGATAGCTAGACATTCAAATTTAATCCCATTTGATAGCAAATAGGCTACTTCCTATTTAACTATTATAGCCCCAACTGACCAAAACACGTTTCCATAGCAACACTGGAATGTATGAACATTCCATGTATTAACACATTCACTTCTCAGTTCTATGCGAAAAACTTGATAATAAAAACACTTAGAAGTGCCCTTAAACGACCTCTGAAAATCACTAAATTTGACCCAAATATAGCCTGTTGCGCAATCATTTGATGACTAATCTAAATTTTAAAAACGGATATGGGTGCTTTGACACCATATTTATATATGCTGGTAATGCATTCCTAAGCTCTATTGTGCTTTGTTAATGATTTAAGGCAGCTCATGTATTTCTTCATCCATCTTCTACTGCATCCCTAGTGCCAAATTCGCAAGTTACTCTGAGGCCTTATTATAGTAGGCTATGATTTAACTAATACGGGATAGAAACATAATTGCTTTCCTATGTATATATCCGCCTTTAAGTTGGATGCAAATTCGTTCTCGCATACAAGCTGTCAGATTTTTCAATATATCTCGTTCAATTGATGCCCATGCCGATTCTATCCTATTTTTAGCTCATTTAGGCTGGTGGCTGGTTCAAACTCATCTACCTTCCCTTTTAGCATAGACAAGAAATTTTCTATAGGGTTTAGGTCTGGTGAGTTACCTGGTCACACGCCTTTCTCCCAAAACCGTTCAAGCTTTCATTGCACCAATGTTGCGTTTTTTAGCAGTAGTAAGGACAGTTGCACCATCTTGCATCAATCCTCACATTCTTCATCCACAATTTTTAGAATAGCCAACTGAGCCTCATCCAAATGCTCCAGGTGCGTATCGAAACTGGGCGAGTGGACACATGTGTCATCAACAAACGCCTGTACATTCGGACATCCTCATAGAGCCTGGTCTACCGCTCGCTGATAGGTAGTCTGTGAGTTTGACAATCCAAAAGGCATGCGGTTGAATTCAAACTGGCCCGCGCTGAAACAAACGCAGTGAACTCCCTATGCTTTTCCTTCACAGGCACGCTCCAGTATGCGGATGCCCCATCCAGTGTAGAGAATACAGTTGCCCCTCCCATACGATCGAAAACATCTCGGAGATCCTGCATCGGATAGGCATCTCGCTTTGTCACATCGTTGAGATCCCGATAATCTACGGCAAATCGATGGGTCCCGTCCTTTTTCTTCACTAAGATCATCCGACTCGCCCAAGAGGAAGAAGAGGGACGATGATCCCATTCTCGAGCATTTCATCTATCTGCTTGGATACCTCCGCCTCAATTTCCGGAGAAACACGCAACGGCCGGCTTCTGGTCGGCCGCTTCCAGAAGTGTGATAACGTGTTCCGCGGTTCCAATTTCGCGCGTGCTCTTCGGGTTCTCCGCGAAAACGTCTTTCCATCTCGACAGTACCTTGCGTATGGCTGTCTCTTCTCGCGGTGATAGTTTCGGGTTTATATCGAACCTGGCCTCCAAGCTATCTCCCTCCTTTCCCATCTCAGTCTGCATATTTTCTGCTCTAGTCGCCGTGTATCCCCCGCGTGCCGCAGCTAAAGAGGTTTTCCAAAAACCACCTAGCCTAACTCTCATGTTTTCCTAATCGAAAGTAGTATTCTTGAAGCGCGCGAGAAACCTTCGCCCCAATATAACCACCCTATTGTTAGTATCGAATACTTCGATTTCGTGTTCTAGTGGTCGACCATCCCCCACATCTATCGCCACGCAGGCCGTACCACAGACCGCAAGCGATGTCCGCCCTAGCCCATACACTTGACTGTACTTTGTGCTGTAAGGGATATTCATCTTTTGTACGGTGCCTCTGTCCACCACCGAAGGATCCGCCCCTGTGTCCATCATTACATTGATAGGTTTGCCGTTCCATTTAACTGGTACCACAACCGCCATCTCATGTACAACACCATGCTGCGTCGTGGCCTGAAATACCCCTCTTCGACTGTGTATGTGGGCAATAGCGGACCTCGTGTCCTCTTTCGCCACATTTCGCACAGTGCCGTTCCGGGCATTGGGCCATAAAGTGCCTGTCCGAGTCGCAAATAAAGCACCAACCCTTCTTAGGGAATTGGCTTGCCGGATGTTCCTTGTAGGTCCATCCCGCCTCCCCATTGCCCCTTTGCTGCGTGTCGCATCCTTATATGTATAGAAACAGTGGAGAGCTAACATTCAAGAACAAATACAACGTAAAAGTAAAAAGGAACCATATGGCAGAGAAAGAAAATAACCATAACATTGATATATAATTTATTGGAACGTAGACTAGTTTCATATAGTTATGCGCATCAAACAAATGATGAATTAGATTTGGAAATTGTTCAGTGAAAAGGCCTTATTGAAGTAGGCTATGCTATATTATAACTTAAACGATCCATAATATGTGCAGAACAATACTAAAGCTAAATTCACGTTTGACATTATTTGCTTCTTCCCAACACTTATCAAGGCTGCTTAAAACATGTATTTTATTAAATGAAATGCATGCATTGTGCATCTTGGCCCAACTATCATCCAATTCGATTTGATCGATCTTTATTTCTTTATTCATTATTAATTTACTATTTAACCCCATATGTCCGCCGGATGCGCACTTTGGGCGCATGTGGTCATATTGATTAATTATAAGGGAGATTCGCTTGCTTGCACTGCGCGGGTGGCGAACACTTCTTGTCCGCATGAGGCGCCCTTTGGGCTCCTATGGTTCATTATTTATTAGTATACATGTTGCAGTGTATTAGAGAATTTAGTGTGTTCGCGAATACATCATTATTATTTGGTGTGTTTGCGTACACTCTAAATTATTTGGTGTGTTCGCGAACACATCAAATACAAACAATGTATTAGAGTACTAAATATACTATGGGTCAATTTAAATAGTTTGTCAACACCAGTGTAGTAATAATAAACGTTATTTGAAATTCTTTTGTCAGATAATGTCAGAAAGCATTCTAAAGGAGTTCTAGCGTCATAGTACAATAAAATTGTATTTTAGAGAAACCAAATAAATATAAGAAATTAGAAATGTCTTTGAAATAATTTAGAAAGAGAATCAAAAAACACTAAACCAGCTCCTTTCTGACTGGTTACTTTTTTTAATAACAATGGAACCACGAAACCTTACATTGGTTAGAGATCCCTTTACTACCTTTGTAGTAATATATTTGACGGTTTTATTATAAAACAAGCGCGCTTCGCTTGCTTGCGCTGCACGGCTTACGGACACTTTGTGTCCACAGAGTCGCCCTTCGGGCGCCTGGATTTACTCAATCTAGCTTATTTTGGGAATTTGTTTACTTTATCTAAATATTGTAGACAAAAGTTAACAAATAATTTATAGATCTGAAAATATGATATTCGAATTCCACACCCCTAAAAACCCCAAACCATATGTCAACCGTTGGAAGCAAGTCTCTAGCTTATTTTTGTAATTTGTTTACTTTATGTATCTAATGTAAACAAAAGTAAACAAATAATTTATCATATACATCTGAAAATATGATTTTCTAAATCCACTCCCCTAAAAACCCCATGTCACCCTTTGGAAGCTAGTCTCTAGCTTATTTTTCAAAATTCGTCAAATGGTGTGAAATATGTATATAAAGGTGTGAAAATATGCACATAATCTTTTATATTGCTAAACACTATAATACATTTAAGATATCAAACATAAGTCATGGCTTTGAAGTATTAATAACAATGACGATATATCGTAATGTGGTACAATGATTTCTATTGTGATAGTGTAGTCATTTATTTTGTATAGAAAAGGTGTGAAAAATTGTTTTCCATTTTTTTGCAGAAGTGTGAAGATTTCGCTTAGAACTTAATCGTAGTCATATCATTTGACACCTACATGCCAATTTTGTATATTCCGTCTTTATACAGAACTTCTCATTCCACGTGTTTGTATAAATACATCAAGCATCAGAGATATCTAACCTTAAAAAATAGCATAAGAGAGACAAATTGACCAATACATCATTTATTCTACCTGATTCAATTTAATCGTAAAATACTTTAGTATTGAAATGTGTATATTACTTCACTTGATATTTTCTTTAGTTTCCCGGCTAACCCAAAGTAATGAAAGATAACTGTCATGTTTTAATCTAATACAAGCACGCTTCGCTTGCTTGCGCTGCGCGGCTTGCGGACACTGTGTGTCCGCAGAGTCACCCTGCGGGTGCCTGGAGTTACTCAATCTAACATATTTTGGGATTTTTTTTCTTTATATAATTCTTTTAAACAAAGGTCAACGAAAAATTTCTCATATGGATTCGAAAATATAATATTCGAAATCTACAGCACTAAAAACCCCAGGTCAACCGTTGGAAGCTAGTCTCTGGCCTATTTTTGTAATTTGTTTACTTTATGTATCTATTGTAAACAAAAGTAAACAAATAATTTATCATATCGATCTGAAAATATGATATTCGAAATCTACACCCCTGAAAACCCCATGTCAACCGTTGGAAGCTAGTTTCTAGCATATTTTTGAGATTTGTTTACTTTATGTATCTATTGTAAACATAAGTAAACAAATTGATCATCAAATTTACTCGAAAATATTATATTCAAAATCTACACCCCTGAAAACCCCATGTCAACCGTTGAAAGCAAGTTTCTAGCATATTTTTTGAGATTTGTTTACTTTATGTATCTAATGTAAACAAAAGTAAACAAATAATTTATCATATAGATCTGAAAATATGATATTCGAAATCTACACCCCTGAAAACCCCATGTCATCCGTTGGAAGCTAGTCTCTAGCATTATTTTCAAATTTCAATGGTGTGAAAATATGTATATACAGGTGTGAAAATATGCAGATAATCTTTTTACTGCCAAATACTATAATACATTTAAGATATCAAACATAAGTTGTGGCTTTGAAATATTAATAACAATGACGATCTATTGTATTGTCGTACAATGGTTTCTATTGTGATAGTGTAGTCATATATTTTGTATAGAAAAGGTGTGAAAATTTGTTTTCCATTTTTTTTGCAGAGGTGTGAAAATTTCGCTTAGATCTTCGAACTTAATCCTAGATTCATCATTTGACACCTACATGCCAATTTTCGTATCTTTACGATTTGCCAATTCTTCAATCAATTCGGACAAACAAACAAACAAACAAATTAATCCTAGCATTTTAATATATAAGATAGTATATGTAAGAATCTAAGATAGAGAATAATAATTGAAAGTGTAAAGGGTAGGGCTTGCCTATCAACCACTCACATTTTATTTCAAATAACACGTCGAACATTTGATAGAAACTGAATTTTTATTGTAGATCTACAACTTACATTTCAATCTTTATTTACTTATTTTTCTTTTGCTAGGAAGAAATATTGATTTAAAATTTATAATTATAATACAGTACACCCTCGCTAGTCCGAACCTCGTCAATCCGAACCCTCGCTAATCCGAACACTTCATTCTTAAAATCCGAACACCCAAAATATAATTTTATTCGCTTCTATGATTTGAATAAACGTTTATAAACTTAAATTTATCATTAAGATTGAGAAACCTCGTTAAATAAACATTAATAGCGAAATAATATCCTTATTATTCTAATAATACAAATTTATTATAATTAATGCCCTATTGAATTAGTGTTATTTCACTAATCGGAACAAATTCACTAATCCGAACGATTTTTTCGAACATTGGAACAGAGTTGTTCGGATTAGCGAGGGTGTACTGTACTCAGCATTTTCAAGAAAGTGATTTTAAATAATATCTAAATTCATTTACATACATTAAAAAGTAAAGATATAAGCTGACTATCTGAAGCATTTAGAAATTACTTTTTCCCTTCTACTTGCGAAGCCTTGAGATGTAATATAATTAAATAAATAAAGGTAAATATATAGCTACCAATATAAGGGATTGAGGTCATTTTAACTTACTTATTAACAACTGGGCTTGTTGCCCGGCTGGTTGAGGGGGTCGGACTTGGGGGCCGGCCGATTGAGGGGGTCGGATCTGAGGGCCGGCTTTCCCCCTTTTCTCCCCTGGGACCTAGAAAACTTTTATTAAGATTAGTAGTCACAATGAATATTTCATTCAATTGATAAAAATACTTTTAACTTACAATTTTTCAGATTTCTTTGACCCTAGAGAAGTTATTAGAAACAGTAAGAAATTATCAAATCTGACATTAGCCTGGACGTACACGTCCAGGCTTTGGCAGTGTTGCTAATCCTTTTTCTTCCCCTCCTCCTCCTGCCCTTTGATTTCGACATCTAATGTTATTATAAGAATTTGAGAAATGGATAAACTTATCAAGTCAAATCTTTTCTCGTAAATGATTGAGTTCTAATTGATTGTATGATAGTATAATTCGACTTTAATTTATCCATTATTTTGGTTGTATATTGCATGATTTATGCAATTGTCCATATTCAATGTAAAGTTCCCCTATAAATCCAGTCCCTCAGGGTTCTCTTAATGATATTAAGAGGAGTGCAGTTGGTACACACTCTATACCTTTCCCCGAATTTATCGATCCATTCACGGTGAGTATAAATCATATTGAAATGATTTCTATACTTTAAATAATTCAATAATTCGCATGCTTACGCAAAGGGGAGCCAAGCACAAATCAAACCTTCAGATATTTGCTAATAGAAATAGTAATTATATAGTTACTATCACATGTGCACTATAGTGGCCACAAAAAGCAAGCTAATAATATGCACTACTAAATTAGATACATAACATCGAGCAAACTAATTGCAACTACCATATAAGGGATTAGTACAACACTTTAACAAATACTACCTCAGTAGAATAGTTTAAAGATAATGTAATTAATCCAATTGGGAACCTACCACTCTACCTATCGAATTACTACCGATATAGCAAATCTTCAAGGCAAAGCGATCGATTCACCATTGGGAACCCTACCACTCCGCCTATCGAATTTCTCCCGATGTTGCAAATCTTCAAGGCAGAGTGATCGATTCACCAATAGGAACCCTACCACTCTACTTATCTGAATTACTACAGAAGTAAGATTCAGATAAAACATGCATAATAATCTGTAGAACGACTAATATGTCACTCTCTCCTGTAATAGAAGCATCCAGTCTCTGGAATGATTGCCATAGACTCACCATACTAACGAATAGTACACAAAAATAAGACGTTTAGTAAACGATCTTAAAGTCAAGCGAGTGACATTACACAAACCCTGAGCAGAATCAAGATGAGAGAGGAACTTTCATTCTCGAATGTACATTCCTGCCACCATTTAGGAAGAGTGCCGCAATACCTGAAGAAGCCATTGTGAGGGCAATCTCTCTCCTAGAACGGACCTTAGCTAACAGTGTTTTATAAACGAAAGTTTCACTTGTACCGTCAGGTCCGTCCACGAAGAACACCTTAGGATAGACCGCGGAATCATCAATGGCTTACTTCACAGTGTTGAAGACAATCAATTGGTCTGCATTGAGTATTGGCACATTGACACGCACCATTTCCAACAGATCACTAACAATAATCAAGTTCATTCTGAATGATTCTGGGTTCTTCGTACGGATTACGCATATGCTTAGGGATAGGCATACCTGGGTAATCCTCTAAAGACTTTCCATGTCTCTGTAAGCTATTCTCAATATCAACAAATATACAGTTTAAAATGTGCTCATCCAATTGGACATCAAGAACTACTCGCTAAGCACGACACAGAAAGTCCTCAGATAAAGATGCTTGATGGTGTTCCCAAACGGCTAAGAGATCAGTTGGGACACTAAATAGGAGGATCGTGACAAAGAGTTGCCGCATCTGTTGGGGCATCGCAGAAACAACCGCTTCTGCCAAACACTGATCTAACTCCGTGTCATCTTCCAACAATCCAAGTCTGCGCACGGCCTCCTTGAAGCTTTCACAGACAGTACCATCAGAGAGTACGGATGTCCTGATTACTCGTATATCCTGTGACATGGTTGAGGAGCATTCTTAGATAAAAACGCTCCCCTTCACCGGGATGAACTGCATACATGCGACCTATCATGGTGTCATGCCTCTTTACTCTCAACTTCCATTCGCGCTTCGATTTATCCCATGCAACTCATCCTGGAAATTAGTATATGTAACCTCCCTAACGTAATGGAATCCCTGGTTTGCAACAAACCACAAGTCAAAGTGTTGTGCCTTTGTCGGCTCAACGCATCATCAAGCTCAGCCTGCTCTGGGAAATATACTTGCTGCTGATTCTCAAGATGCAGAGCTAATCTCAACACATGTGGCAGATTCGCATGGAGCTCATACGCAAAGGTACGATCACACCATTTGATGAATTTTGAAAATAATGCTAGAAACTTGCTTTCAACGGTTGACATGGGGTTTTCAGGGGTGTAGATTTCGAATATCATATTTTCAGATCGATATAATAAATTATTTGTTTATTTTTATTTACAATAGATACATAAAGTAAACAAATTACAAAAATAGGCCAGAGACTAGCTTCCAACGGTTGACATGGGGTTTTTAGTGCTGTAGATTTCGAATATTATATTTTCGGATCCATATGATAAATTTTTCGTTGACCTTTGTTTGAAATATTTATATAATGGAAAAAAATCCCAAAATATGTTAGATTAAGTAACTCCAGGCACCCACAGGGTGACTCTGCGGACACGCAGTGTCCGCAAGCCGCGCAGCACAAGCAAGCGAAGCGAAGCGTGCTTGTGAGCATTAAACTTCAACAATAAAAATGGATTGTAGGATACAACCCATCTATTATCCAAGTTTGCCCACCCACAATAACAGCACGGTAGTCGTTTCCACGACAATCGTGCTGTTATTGTGGGTGGGGCACAATGGGTAGCCATCTTCAGACGTTGTAGTAACTGCTGAAAATGCCTTTGGGAATCTCTTAGAGCATTTCCCGTCTTTTAAACAGGGAGCGCTCTAATTGGCTGCACCACATGCACCGCACCATGCATTATACAGCGTTTAACGATAGCGGGCAGTCGAGTTTGCAGAATCGGGTCAGGGAGCTCAGCACACACAATTCTAATCATACACACACGGTTCCCTGGGCTTATCATGATCCAATAGTAGTATAATCAGAATGTGCGCCTGAGGAAGACCTCTCTTTTGGAATTCAATAGCATAAACATGGGAAAGGGGTTTACCCAAAACGTGTTTATTCATAAGATCCGAAATCAATTCTCTCAATTTTAATCTAAATACTCTAACTACTAAAAACTACTAAAGTTCAGACGCTTTCTGATCTAATATGAAAGCGGACGTAATCTCCTCCCATTGCAGATTACATGTAAATGTAATGAAATAGTCTGGTTTACCATATTTCTGGACTATACTCATTGCATCCTGGTACAGCTCGAACATCTGCCATGGAGAGCCAGTACAGGACAATACTATCAGGAACTTCGGTGTCAATAATTGACCTAGCAACATTATAGACAATGCGAGATTTAACTCTCTTAGCATATAACTTATCCTGGTACTTCTGACGTGAGCAGGCTTGCTCTTCCGTTTCACAGGCTATCTTCCAGGCCTGTCGATCCCTCTGGTCTAGGAGACGAACTTCGTGAGCGTCCTCCGTCTCACTGTCTAAGCGGAATATATGACGATCCCACAGGTCTAGGAGACGAACTTCGCAAGCGTCCTCTGTCTCACTGTCTAAGCGGAATGTATGACGATCCCGCAGGTCTAGGAGACAACTTCGCGAGCCTCCACCGTCTCACTGTCTAATCTAGAAGCCTGAAGCAGACTCAGTCAAGGCAGCGTGCAACTCTCTTCGTCGGAGTCTCAGCTCGCAACCGAGAACCCAGCGGTTCAACCAAATCTCTCAGGCGGGCTCTTCTCCCTGTAGGCGTCTCTTTTTTCAAGTGAAGTCGAGTGCGTTCTCGCATTTCTCGAAGACGCCTCCCTTTGGACTTCGGGGTTAGGACTCTTAAACGCAGCATATTATGTTCACGGTCATGTTACTGGCAAAGGATTCCTTCTTGAGGAGTTTCTTTGTATCGAACTTTCCTCACTCTTCCAGCTATAGTGCAACTTTTACGGGTTGGGCGCCCATGTTTATTCAATTTAGGCATACTCTAATTTGGAAATTCAGAAATATTCGGACAAAAGCAACTCAAAAAGCATTTTCGCTTTTATTGAAATAGTAATGGCCTACTAGGAATGGCAATAGTAATGCATGATTACGTGATTGCTTGGAAGAAATATTTCATGTATTAAAATTCTACAACTAAATTGGTAAATTAGTAAACATTCTCTAAAGTTCGGTCCTATTGTTATAATCGATATCGCACGAGAAATCACCAAATTTGTCAATTTGTCAATTTTGATGGGTATGATGACGTCATAACAGAGTAATGAGTCTTCATTTTTTGATGATACCATTAAAATTTCAGACTTTGCGATGCGCGCTTGTACTAAATATTATTTCAACCCAAAAATATTTCCGCATAATCTTACGTGAAGGTTTAATCTCTGGATACATACAATATATCGCACAAGACAATGAAGACAATGGCAATGACAATGACAATGACGTCATAATTCCATGATGATACGACATTTTGATCTGATTCAGAACTTAGTGGAGCCATAGCCAAAATTCAGCTTTCCACGCCTGGCAGTTCAATCAATTCGTTACAGATATCTGTAACGGATTGATTGGACTGCCTGGCGTGAAAGCTGATTATTGGCATGTTGGAGTCTTTTGGCTAAGGCTCCACTAAGTTCTGAGCTCAGACCAAAATGTCGCCTCATCATGGAATTATGACGTCATTGTCATTCTCATTGCCAATGTCTTCATTTTCTTGTGCGATATATTGTATGTCTCCAGAGATTCAACCTTCACGTGAGAGTATGCGGAAATATTTTTGGGTTGAAATAATATTTAGTACAAGCGCGCTTCGCTTGCTTGCGCTGCGCGGCTTGCGGACACTTTGTGTCCGCAGAGTCGCCCTGGGGCGCCTGGAGATCCTCAATTTAACCTATTTTGGGGAATTTTTCCTTTATTTAAATATTGTAAGCAAAAGTTAACGAATAATTTCACATATGGATCCGAAAATATAATATTCTAAATCTACACCACTAAAAACCACATGTCAACTATTGGAAGCTAGTCTCTAGCCTACTTTTGTAATATTTATACTTTATGTATCTATTGTAAACAAAGGTGAACAAATTAATTATAAAATTTACTCGAAAATATGATATTCGGAATCTACACCTCTGAAAACCCCTTGTCAACCTTTGAAAGCAAGTTTCTAGCATATTTTTCAAAATTCATCAAATGGTGTGAAATATGTATATAAAGGTGTGAAAATATGCACATAATCTTTTTTATTGCCATACACTATAATACATTTAAGATATCAAACATAAGTTGTGGCTTTGAAGTATTTTAATAACAATGACGATCTATTGTAGTGTCATACAAGTAATTGTAAGAATAATTATTTGAATTTGTACTTAAGAATTTTAGTGAATACCCGTTAAATAAATTCTTAGAAGATGAATTTTAATGAATAAACTCCCAGGAGAATTTTCGAAGAATTTGCTTTAATCTGGTCTAAATAGTACTTGTGGTAGATAGTGATTAGATTGTGATAACCATTGTATACTTTGTCATCCTTAATATTGTATTATTATAGTTTAAGCTCATAAATTATGTTACTTAAAGTAATAAAATACCCGAAATATCCCTAAAGAAATTGTTCTTTTTCAATAATAAATCAACAACTATTAATTTCTCGAAATTCTTTCTTAATTGAAGGCAAATATCACGCATTTTCAGCTAGCTCCGTGGGTGTTGCAATAAGTACATGAGATATTATTTTTTCATGGAAATTCCTCGTCAAAATTTTAAATTATTTCAGAATATCTTTTCTCTGTAAAACAAATATTATAATGAAAACAGTATTTAAAATTAATGTTTATAATTGTTAGCATTATATATATTATAATTTTTTTATCTTTAGGAGTGTTTGCTCTAATCAACGCGTATGCATTTCTAGACTATGTAAAGGGACTAGTGACCAAGAGGGAATTCAACCTACTATTTTACTCGCTTATCTTAGTTGCAGCGGGAATTGTATTCCTTTCAGTAATACTTCTTACATGGACAGGTATTTTTTATTCATCTTTTCAATTGAATATAAATACGCCTATCTTGCTCGTTTTATACGGCCGACGGAAACTTGTACCAAGCATGTACCAAAGGTCATCCTTTTGTAAACCGAGTAATTCGAGTGTGCTGATTTCGAATTTGATGTTAGATCTTCAGTAACTGTCGTGGTTTAAATGAATTGACCTCCATGGGTAGACCCATTTTAGTATTATTTATGATGCTAAGCAATATAGTATTCGAATACTTATGGCCAGGCAGTGTATCACTTCCAATTTTTTAGTTATGACGTCGTTTCTTTTTGAATTTTTCATTTCCTAGCCACAAAAAATGCTTTTAAAATAAATTTTTCACTATAAATTGTATTGTATTTGCACATGGGTTATCATATCCTAAGAAATGAATTATATGGTTAAATATTTGTGACTCGTATATTATGGAAAATGACGTCATAGTAAATTACTTTTTCTATTTAATAAAATGAACACTTTTATACTCTTGCTTTACTAGAAGGATTTACTTGAATATATGTGCATCCTTTCTCACACTAAAATAATTATAACAATTCTTTATTATGAATAGTTTGTAAGTATTTTCAAACAATGCAGCGCACATAAACTTAATAACAAATTTAACAAATTTAATTTTACTTAATAACAAGTTTAAGTTTAAATATTGAGCGAATTAACTAAATTATCGATGGACAATTATAATAAATTGTTGCATTATCCTCGCAGCACTTGGCTCTTCGTGTGTGACCGTATTTCCTGCACTTTTCGAACACAAATTTTGATCGACATTTAATCAACACCGGGTTGCTCCCTTAGGCCAGCCTAACGATTGTATCAATTAACACATTATCTTGAGAAATTTTTCTTGCTTGATTATCCCTATATTTTCGAATTAACTTGTTACACGCTTCGGCCTTCCTCAAAAAGCATTTTAATCCATACTCTGACTTCATCTCTCTCAGTATTCCGTCGGAATGGGCCATTAATTTGTGTAAACTTGGTGTTATGCTTACCAAAAAAAATCGAATCGAATTTGGGCATGTTGTCGTTAGTTCGAATCGAATTTGGGCATGTAGTCGTTAGTTCGAATTGGAATTTGAGCATGTAGTCGTTAGTTCGAATCGAATTTGGGCATGTAGTCGTTAATTAGAATCGGATTTGGACGTAAATAGGGAGTTGTAATTTGTGGGGACGCAGCATTAGTTCGGATAGATTTTCAATGTAGTACTGTCATTGAGTGGCATTTGGAAGAGATATAAGAACTGAGGGAAAAGAAGCATTTTCTTTAGAGAATAGTAGAAAATTGAGGATGAAAAAGGCATTTCTGAACGAAGGGGGTAGTTGAGTGCTATTATGGAGAGCTATTTATAAGAACTGAGGGAAAAGCAGCATTTTCTGCTGAGAATATGAGAAATTGGAGAAACTTGTAACAATTGTATTAGATGAAATTCGTACCTCAAAAGTACGTTGTTAACTTCGGTGTTATCAACAAATAATACATTGGTAATATATTCGAACTAATGGCAGTACATTGAAAATATATTCAAACAACTTAGGTCATTTCAAAAGTCCTGATCACTATTGATTTTTGACAGCTAGTGTATATCGAATGCACCCATTAATATAATCCAGATAGCATTACCCATTCTCTCCTAATATCTAAAAGAAATTTTAAGATAGCATAAGTATTTTTCTTATAATCATCATTTCAATCTTGACAGTTTTGGCTACTTATACATTTATGGCTTCAAAATCGTCAGTTATTGAACAATACAAAGGGCGTATATCAAGTTTCGTTCACTGCTAAAAGATTCGAACAGGAACATCCACAATGATCTCGTGGAAGTTTGTGGAGATCAAGCACTTGCTTATTCCACGGTTAGGAGATAGGCTCAACTATTCAGAGAGGGAAGAGACAGCATTGAAGATGAGCCTCGGACTGGTAGGCCTAAATCTGCAACTTGTGAACCCTCAATTGAGTTGGTAGGTGAATTTCTTCGAAATGACCCTTGCTGCTCTATTGAAGAGATTTCTAAGTGTACGGACATCTCACGGGAAGTATTTACTGCATTCTGAAGGAAGATCTCGGAGTAAGGAAGGTTTGCGCTCGGTGGGTGCCGTATTTGCTGTCAGAGGCCCAGTTGAAACAGAGGGTAGAATGTTGTGAAAATCTTCTTCTACAGTACGAAAAATTTGATGCAAGGCGACTCTATGAGATAGTAACCATAGATAAAATTTAGATATACTATTCACAACCTAAATCCAAGGAAAAATCTAAGTGTTGGCTGCATCTGGGCGAACCCCTAAAAACCGCGTCCAGATTTCCGTTCCAAGAAGTTAATGTACGCAATTGCATTTGACGCCAACGGCCCAATTGCTCAAGTTTGCGTTTCGAATGGCCAGAATGTTACTGGAGACTCTCGCAGAAGTCAGTAAACACTACGCAGAGCGTCGGCCGAGAACTGGTCCTCGTGGATTAAAACCGCTACATTATAATGCCAGTAGCCATAAAACTAAACAAGTCGCCGCATACATCAAAGATATAGGGATGCAAACATTGAATCATCCTCCCTATTCCCCTGACCTAATTCCTTGTGACTTCTGGTTGTTTTAAAGCTGAAAAGTCATCTCTCTGATAAAGAGTTCACTAGTCGAATGGAGATCGGAATCGCCGTTCATAAGTACCTGAAATCGATCCCATAGACCAGTGGTTCCCAAACTTTTTAGAATGATTCCCCCCCTTTTGCAATGTTTAATAGAGTATCCCCCCCATCTCAAAAGACATTGTAAATTGACTGAATAAATATAATATTAAATTTGTTGTTTGTATGTTAATTAATAATATTGCTAATGAGATGGATGTGCTTGTTTGATTTTGTTCTTCACTATGTAGTCAATTCTTGGTGAAGTTGAACTAAGCGCAACTCGAATATCTGGCTCCACATTTAACCTGTTCCTATTCTTAGTTTTGATGACACTCATTTGGCTAAATGCAACCTCACACTCCCAAGACGTTGGAAAACCCACCAGTAGTTTTACTGCTTCTTTCACAAGGAGAGGATATTCACCTAAACGTGCGATCCAAAACTCTGCTAGTGGGACTTGATCAAATTCTATCTTTAGAGAGGAATGAGCTCGCAGTGAAATATATTCTTCTTTCAAACTGAACTGATCATCATCGATGTGGTCTGCTGTGGATTGAACAAACGGAAATTGAACCCACTGCTTAATTTTGAACATCTCGAAGTCATCATCAAAATAATTTTTCAAGTGTTTATTTAGTATTTCAATGTGCTCTGAGATCAGATATCTAAAGGTACACTCCAGTTTTTCTGATTCAAGATAGTGTTGAAGATGTTGAAAATGTTCTAGCTGTCCACGATCCACTCTTCTTTGCCATAGTTTCAATTTTTCAAAGAATGCAGTCAGCTTATCACTAACCTCAAACATTGTAATGTTTCTCCCTTGAAGTGACTTGTTAATAGTATTTAAAGCTGAGAAAATGTCTGTAAGATATGCAACTTTGGCGACGAAATCACTATCTTTGAAGCAATAGCCCAGACGATGACCCTTGTAGTCAAGGAAATCTGCTATTTCGGATCTCAACTCGAACACACGCAGAACTGCTTTACCTCGTGACAACCATCTGACTGCAGTAAAACTTAAAAGCCTTTCATACTCAGCTTCATTATCTTGACACAGTTGGGTAAAAAGACTGCAGAATAGGAATTCCGTCTTCATATTGTCATGATCAATATATCGAACATATGAGATAAGCTGGGAAAGGGATTCAACATCTGTAGATTCATCGAGTTGGATCGCGAATACTGGGCTTTTATTAATGGCTGCAACAACTTGATCTTCGATATCCTCGTCAAGATGCAATAAACGCCGTTGGATTGTACTATTTGATAATGACACCTGAGCTACTTTCTTTGAATGATCTTCTCCTAGCATCCTTTTGACAATAATTTCCACACACGGGGCTATGGGAGTTTCACCAATGGTGTGAGGTTTCTTTGCCTTGGCAATCGTTTGGGAAATTTCATAGGATGCTGCCAACGCAGCCTCATTTTGCTGTTGAAATCTTCCTGTTGAATCAAAACGTGCAGCTTTAAGAGAGCGTTCTAAGTGCTGAAGGGACCTGAGATCTTTGTGTACATATGTTGGATGAACACTCTCCAAATGCGCCTTAAGTTTATTAGGCCTCATGCTATCAGCTGTCAGCACTTTATGGCAAATCACGCATTGTAGCTTTTGTATTCCTCCAATTGTGATGCTTGTAAATCCCAGTTCCAGGTAGTTGTCATTATAGTCAGGTCAATATGATACATGACCCCAAAGGAATTGCAAGAAATTGTTTTATTGCATTTTTCCGTTGTATCATGTCTTAGGAGTAACATACTAAAAGTTTACCGAAATCGGAGTATCGGAAAGTGATTTGCCACGACCCCGTCGTTGACCCAGGACTATACAAATCGCCGGTTTTGAAAACAGAGTTTAACCTTTCAAATGATTGCAAATCAGTTTTTTATTGTCATATTCGTGCTCAGCATCAAATTTCCGGCAATTTGATATATATATTGACTATATTTTGAGCAAAAAATTTTGGGCCCTCCCTAGCAACAGCCTGGAATGTAAAAATTCCGATCTCCAAATTTGGTGTAAACCATATCGAGTGACCCCTTGTTTTTCTCGGCTATGCTTGCTGAGTACGAATTTCTTAATATAAATAGTCTAAACGTTTGTTCTTAAATATTATGGTTTGCGACTGGTGGTATTCATGTATTTTTAGCATAGATGAATTGATATGTTCATATTTCAATACCATCTTCGGTTTCATCATCCGATGCAATTCCTTCTTTCATATAGCCAATGTTGTTATCTTGGCATCGTCCGCATGCTTGAGAACAGTTGAGTCCTTGTTTTCTGCAGCTACACCTGATACTACGTACTAGACCCTGTGGAACAGTTACAGTGGATCATTTTCAGGAGTGCCGGGTGCAGAGTGACCTCCATACCATCAGCCATGCCCATCCACATCTTCATCTGGAAATAGCACCTCAAAAAGTGAAATTTCGTGGCGGAGACTGTAGTAATAAGGAGGATTCCCTTTCCAATCAAGCCAACAAACAGCCCCTCATCCGTCTCATTTCTGAACGTATGAGAGAACAAGGGTGCCATGTAATACAGGCTGAGGAGGATGCCGATGTTGACTTTGTGAAGGCAGCAGTATCAATGGCCTCCTCCAAGACAACAACTCTCATAGGCGAGGATACGGATCTATTGGTTATGTTGTTGCAATACACTCCTAACAACAATGCAAATAAGATATACGTACTTCCGCTCGGATAAAGGGAAACCAACCGTAGTGTATGACATCAAAGTGATAAAGCAGGTGCTTGCGGACAAAATCTGCCACAGCCTGCTTTTTCTGCATGCATTCACCGGGTGTGACGCCACTTCCAGCATTTTCGAGCTCGGAAAGAAGTCTGCTCTGTACAAGTTCAAGTTCAAAGAGGATTCCATTTTAAAAACCTGATGCTAGGGTGTTTTCTGCACCAAACCAAGACCCAGTTGTGATAGAAAGCACTGGTTATAAAGTTATGATCGCGTTGTTCAATGCAAAACCTGGGGACAGTCTTCGCGAGTTGAGATACACTATCCTCTGCAAGAAATTGAATGCAAAAGCTTCGCTACACCCGAAAGACTGTCACCTACAGCCACCACGAATTTCACTCTCTGAGGTGCTATTTCCAGGTGATGATGTGGATGAGCACGGCTGATGGTATGGAGGTTACCGAATGGGGATGGAACTGCCAAGATAACAGCCTAATCCCAGTCATGTTGGACAGTAACCCTGCACCCGAAGCACTCTTCAAAATGATCCACTGGAACTGTTCCACAGGCTATAATAGTCTCAGATATAGCCACAGAAAACAAGGACTCATCTGTTCTCAAGCATGCTGACGATGCCAAGATAACAACATTGGCAATATGAAAGAAGGAATTGCATCGGATGATAAAACCGAAGAAATTGAAATGTGAGCATATCAATTCGTCTATTTATCCATCTATGCCACCTAAATTTTCTATTCTTATGTTTCATAGGAATTAAAGGGACAAAATAAAAATTTATGGGTATATTTACTGTTAAAAATAAATGAATACCACCAGTCTCAAACCATAATATTTAAAAACAAACGTTTAGACTATTTATATTAAGAAATTCGTACTCAGCAAGCATAGCCGAGAAACATGATACAACGGAAAAATGCAATAAAACAATTTCTTGCAATTTTTTTGGGGTTGGGACTGTTTGCTTACTATTTTGACCTGACTATTATACTTTCGTTTCTTTGCTGCCATAGCCATAATTAAATAATTTTGTTATAATTTCATCCTGTGGGTAAGCATATATATAGTGCCTTCAATGTATATTGTTTTTGGTTTGGCGAATCCTTGAAATGGCATGATCTTAATCACAATAACATAATAGGTTTCTGGTTAGTTCTGTAGTTGTCGTTGAGTGTGAAATTGATATTTAACTTTAATCATAGCTGTGAAATGAATAATTTGTGATCTTATTTCTGAAACTACGATTTGAAATCTTAATAGGAAATAAATCACGACTCTAAGTCTGCATTGGTCGCATTGTACTATTTTCGAGTGAGTGGATGATCATACAATATAATATTTAGAAATTTAGTTTTGAGATTTCTTAATCACAAGCGCGCTTCGCTTGCTTGCGCTACGCGGCTGGCGGACACTTCGTGTCCGCCGGAGGCTCACTTCGGGCGCCTGAAGGTGACATTGGTTAATTATTAGGGAGAAATCATCTCTAAATATGTGCATCTTAGTTTTAAAATCGATATCACTCGAAAAATCACCAAATTTGTCAATTTTTAAAATTTTGATGAGTAATGATGACGTCATAACAAAGTGATGAGTCATCACTTTTTGGTGATAGTTACATCATATGTGAGGCATGTTAGTATACAGATTCTATTAAAATTTCAGCCTTCTATCTCCTATAATGATTGAGTTATGCCCGAATAACGCTGTTGCTTAACTTTTAAAAATGTGACAATGACGTCGTAATTCCATGATGAGTCGACATTTTGCTCTGAGCTCAGAACTTACTGGAGCCATAGCCAAAAGACTCCCACATGCCAAAAATCAGCCTTCTACGCCTGGCAGTTTCTTCAATCAATTCGATACATATATATATATACACACATTAATCGAGTTTTAATAGTAAGGATATCATTCCCCCCCTCAAAATGATCAAATTCCCCCCAGTTTGGGAACCACTGCCATAGACGGAGTATAAAAAGACATTCCGCTGCTGGGTAGACCGTCTAAAAAAGTGTATTCGCGTCAAGGGAGACAAGGGAGACTATTTCGAAAATATGTAATTAAATAACACATCAGTCGTTGCTTAGTATAATTGGTGGGGGGTGATCAGTACTTTTGAAATGACCTAAGTATTGACATTATTTTTATAATTAATTCGAACTAATGATAATGAGTATATGTCCAAATTCGATTCGAAATAACGACTACATGGCCAAATTCTAATTCGAACTAACGACTACATGCCCAAATTCTAACTCTAACTAACGACTACATGCCCAAATTCTAATTCGAACTAACGACTACATGCAAAATTCGAACTAACGACTACTGTGAAATTCGAACTAATGCGCGCGCCTCTTTACGTACTGTGTCACATCTGTTTATTTTTCATTGAAGTTGTGACTCAATATTTAATTTGATTGCCATATTTCGGAGGTTGGCGTATTTCAGAGGTCACGCTTTTAGAGTTTTACTTAATTACATATAATGAAGTGTTCAAATACTTTTGTCCGGATAGTGTAATTCTTTGATATTTTTTCAAATATCTATCCCTTGCTCCTTTTGGAGCTAATATTACCACTTTCATTTGCATGTTTTATGTTATTTTCAACTTCTGATAGGTTATGTTGCCCCATGGAGTGGTAGATTTTACTCGTTGTGGGACACTGGATATGCTAAGATCCATATTCCTATAATCGCTTCCGTTTCTGAACACCAGCCAACAACATGGGCTGCTTTCTTCTTCGATCTACACATTCTCATATGCGTTTTTCCGTCAGGAATCTGGATCGTGCTTAGAAGGATTACTGATGAGAGAGTATTTTGTGAGTTTTTCAATTTTATATTATCTTAATTCTTCCTAATTTGTAATTGAAACTTTTAAAATATAAATATATGTACTTTAACATTTGTACGTTTTAGTGGTGCTGTATGGAATTTTCGCAGCTTATTTTGCCGGTGTCATGGTCAGATTGATGCTTACTTTCACACCTATTGTTTGCTGTCTGGGAGCTATTTCAATCTCTCAGACACTCACTCAAAATTTCACTCCTGATGAAACTACTACAGTCCCTCAGCCCTCCAAAATCAAGTCTGTTGTTCAAAAGGTTACGTAGATTTTGCAAATTTGATATTATCATGATGAAATTTTAATTAATAAGATCATAACTTTCTGTATACAAGCCCTGCCATTAAAATCTCCAAAATGGGTCAGGGATATGGTGGTCGAAGATAGTTGAACTGATACATGATCTACCTTAAATCATTAGCCACGTAGATATAGCTTAGGAATGTATTACCAGCGTATATAAATATGGTGTCAAAGTACCCATATCCTTTGTTCAAATTTTGTTAATCATCATATGATTACACAATAGGTTATATTCATCTTGAAATTAGTGATTTGAGATACTGTTTAAGGACGCTTTTAAGTGTTTTTAATATAACATTTATCGCATAGAACTGAGCTGTGAATGGGTTGATGCAAAAAATTTTTCATAGAATGTTGCTACATTCCAGCGTTGCTATGGGAACGCATTTGGTCATTTGATCTTGAAAACCTCAATCACTGAGCAATTTTTGATCTTATTTGATAGTCAATAGACTACAGTCTGTTTCAAAAGTATTGGCAGTAAATCTAAACACTAGTATTTCGAAATCTGAATTGATAATGCAGTTTCTAAAAATTGCATAATAGTAATGATACAATAATGTGACAATGTGCGCAAATCAATATTTTATCTTTTCCCTTTCGACTTTATGCACATTTTCAGGCGTTTAGGCATATAATATACGAAAAATCGGGGGTAAAAGTTTCCCACTCTGTAAAGATAGCAGTTCCTAAATCTTGCAAGTTATAGAAGCATCTCTTGGATAGCCTCTGCTTAAGAACGCCCCAGATGTTTTCAATAGGGTTTATATCAGGCGAATAAGCTGGCCACTCCAATAATTGAAGGATTTAGCTCTCTTTCCATGATTTACTGAGCTTGGATCGATGCATTGGTGAATTGTCTTCTTGGAGAGTCCAACCATCTGGATAGTAAACATTAGCAGTTTCGATTAAGGATTCATTCATTGTATCAATATACATCTTAGGAGACTAGCTTCCAACGGTTGACATGGGGTTTTTAGTGCTGTGGATTTCGAATATTATATTTTCGGATCCATGTGAGAAATTATTCGTTAACTTTTATTTACAATATTTATATAAAGGAAAAAATAAATCTCAAAATATGTTAGATTAAGTAACTCCAGGCGCCCACATGACGACTCTGCGGACACGCAGTGTCGGAAATCAGCGCCATGCGCAAGCAAGTGAATCGCGCTTGTTTATTACTAAAATATTGCAGATACATGCTAGCTCATCGTTAAAAGATATATATAGTGAGTGTCCTTCCCGCTGACCATAATTCCTCCCATCGCAAGAATATTGGAAATCAAAACTTTTTAAACCACTATATAGTTTAAATTTCACCTAAAACAAAATCTGCTGAATCATCATTATTACACGGTATTAATATTATTTAAACCATTAATCTGTAATTTTCATTATTGCAAATATACTATTTTTGATTCCTAATTGGATTGCGTATCAATTCATGTTTTTCTCATTCGATGGTTGAAGCACACTTATATTCCATTCCTGATCTTTTTTTACACACTTGTACTGTTGTGATTATATGAATAATTTTTCATAAACCATAATTATCATTATAATGTTTGTTCGGTTACGATATGTTTTTTATCACGCAGACAAGACAGAAAGGCGCCAATCGTGACAAGCGGGAAGAATCACCTCAAACTGAACCAGATTTAGCTTTACAAGATGACTACCTCACATCTGGAACAAAAAACTTCATTATCATGGCTATAGCTCTAACTCTTATGCTATTTACTGTTCACTGCACTTGGGTTACTTCGAACGCTTATTCGAGCCCATCTATTGTCTTAGCAACACAAGGTGCAGATGGGTGAGTTTAATTAGACCGCTTAATCACACTTTTTATAGACTACCGGCTATACTGACCACCTTTGGAATCTACAGGTGATCATCTAAGAAACAGGAACTCGGGAATACTGCAAAAGCGGTCCAAAATAGTTATCATGAATTAACTGGCCATTGAAATGACATTATAAACCAGGTGTAGCATTAAATTTCTGTCTTAACTATTAATAATGAAGTTTAAATATTATATTCAGCGCTAAGATTCTTTAATTCTGGTATATCTCCCGTATATCTTCTTTGAATTGAGATAATATTCTATCTCTATGGAGAGTTAAGCAAGTTAGTCATTCTTTTGAACCGCTAGTATATTTTGGTATTATAGCTATTTAAATATATTTTCAAGTTACTCTTTTATCGAAGACCGTGAGTCAACATACAAGGAGGCCATTCTGCTTGTACTGAACTTATTCCTAATTGTGAATTATCGATTGGAGTAAATCTGATGACTTTTAAAATCTTAATTTATGAAATATACCAAACGAATCCTTATATGATTTACTAATTGTATTTCCAATGAATTTAATACATAGCCTTTTGTAGAAGCCGTATGATCTTGGATGACTTTAGAGAAGCATACTATTGGCTGAGCCAGAACACAGCTGATGACGCTACTGTAATGTCCTGGTGGGATTATGGGTACCAGATAGCTGGAATGGGAAATAGGACCACCCTGGTGGATAATAATACCTGGAACAACAGCCATATTGCTCTGGTATGTTCTTAACCCCTTTTTAAAGTTCAATTCTGCATTGTATTCAGTTGTGGACAAATTATTGTGGTGATTGTCGCTATCTCTTCTAATCCCACTGATCTTGCTTATTCTCTCTGTTTATCTGATCCGAGACATTCGGAAAAAAATGCATCGATAACTAGATTCAGTGATCTAAACTTATTTATTATAATGGTTTTTCGCTTACTCGATCTATTCGTTAAAACTTAATTATAGAATATGTGTTTGCATACGTTGTTTTCAGCCGTATGCTAATTTTTCATATATTTTAGAGGCCCGTGCCTACTTATTGTCATAGGGAGCAATCTCTGAACATCCGGCACATGTCTGCTCCTAAAAGTGTAGGATTTCGGAAAATTACGTGTGTAAGCGATGCATGGGAAGCGCTCTAATTTTTATCTGTTCTTCGGGCTAAAGGAAAATTTGTCAAATATTATTGTTCCATATCTATAAAATCTTTGATTTTATAGCTAGCAAATATATCCTTACTAAAGTATTAAAACTCGATTAATGTATACAGTACACCCTCGCTAGTCCGAACCTCGCTAGTCCGAATCCTCGCTAATCCGAACACTTCATTCTTTCAATCCGAACACCCGAAATATAATATTTTTCGCCTCTATGCTTTAAATCAACGTTTATAATATTATACACTTCAATAAGATTGAGAAACCTCATTAAAGAAGTAATTATAACAAAATATTATCCTAATATTCTAACAATTCAAATTTTTTATAGTTAATACCCCATTGAATTAGTGTTATTTCACTAATCGGAACAAATTCACTAATCCGAACGATTTTTTAGGTCATTGGCACAGAGCTGTTCGGATTAGCGAGGGTGTACTGTATTTATATATATATATCTGTAACGAATTGATTGAAGAAACTGTCCGGCCCAGAAACCTGATTTTTGGCATGTGGGAGTTTTTTGGCTATGGCTCCAGTAATTTCTGAGCTCAGAGCAAAATGTCGACTCATCATGGAATTATGACGTCATTGTCACATTTGTTAAGCAATACAGTTATTCGAGCATTACTCAGCCATTATAGGAGATAGAAGGCTGAAATTTTAATAGAATCTGTATACTAACATATCTCACATATGATGCAACTATCATCAAAAAATGATGACTCATCACTTTGTTATGCCGTCATCATTACTCATCAAAATTTTAAAAATTGATAAATTTGTTGATTTTTCGTGCGATATCGATTATCACAGTAGGACAGACGTATTTAGAGATGTTACCCACCTTATAATTAACCAATGTGAGGCCATGCGACCGAAGGGAGTGTCCGCCAACCGCGCAGCGCAAGCAAGCGAAGCGCGCTTGTTATTACTATTACAAGAATATAAACAGTACTGTTATTAACAGGATGTTGTTTTTATTATCAATCCCAAAATATATTCTGTAAACAACAGCATTCATTGGAGTGTGTAATTTATATATAAAACTATTATTATTTCTAAATTTAATATGGGTATTGACATATTTAAAATTTCTTGTAAAATATCTAAAATTAAATTTGCAGAAAAAATATTTAGGATAGACAAAAATATATACAGTATACATACCATTGAACCAACAATCAATCAGATTAGCGTATTTGTTCCGATTTGATAATTTATGATATTAACTATGATTAATTTGCTTTGTTAGAATATTAAAGATATTATTTAGTTAAGATTGCTTTTTAATCAGGATTCTCAAACTTATTGAATGACATGAGTTATAAGCATTGATTCAAAGCATGGAGGTGAATAAGATTATATTTTGGGTGTTCGGATTGCAAGAATGAAACGTTTTGCTTAGCGAGAGTGTACTGTATTTGAGCTAGTTTATAGTATATTTTTCAAAATTAATCAAATATGCTGAAACTGTTTTTTCCTACATGCCAATTTAATATCCCTGCGAATTGCCAGTACTTCGATTGATTTCAGACAGAAAAATGAACAAACAAACAACAAAAAACTAACAGACCGAATTGGAGTGAGTCGCTATACCCCGATTTTAGTTTTTTCTGAAAATGTCGTCATCATTTTAAATAGCATAATATTGTAGATCCATGAATACCAACAGTTCATTAATTATATATTCACTTATATCTCTTTTTATTCATGAGATATTAACTAAACAGCTTAAGCATCTTATAATTCATCCTTAATATTAACCTCGATGAATATTTTTATATATGTAAACGAATGGATTGAAGAAACTCCCAGGCAAAGAAAACTGAATTTTGCCATTTTATTGTCTTTGGGCTATCGCTCCACTAATCTCTGTCCTCAAACGAAAATATCGACACATCATGAAATTAGGACTTCATTATCACTTTTTCGCTTGTTTGCACTGCGCGGTTGACAGACACTTTGTATTCGCCAAAGGCGCCCTTTGGGCAACTGGGCTCACATTGATTAATTATAAGTGAGATAGCATCTCTAAATATGTATGTCTTACTGTTTAAATCGATATCACTCGAAAAATCATCAAATTTGTCAATTTGTAAATTTTTGCTGCGCAATGATGACATCATATTAGTGATGAGTCAGCATTTTTGATGATAGTTGTATGTAGATATAATATACAGGTATCCCTCGCCGTTCGCGGGGGTGACGTTTCTGAGAATTATCGCCAATTACTTCTAGTCTTATGTGCAAAATACAAACTGTAGAGCATATCCGTATTTTGCTGAAATTTAATGAAGTGTAATGAATATTAATACAAAAGAGGTTGAAAATTGCAATTTCACTCAACCCTTACCAGTACTAATGAGCATATCGATTTGTGATCTCGGCTGACGACCAAACGCCAACATGTGCAGAGATATTTTCTCGATGCGTTGTCTAGATTATTGTAGTAGAAAGTAATCTCTTGCAACAACGATGGCTAGGAACCCTTTTCTAGGTAGTATTCGAGCATTAAGCAACGTATCACTTGTTTGACGAAGCATATAGTCTTTTGACCATCCCATCAGACTCCGGGTGTGACGTTGTGGTGTGACGTTTACTATAATCCCTAAGTCGTGGCACAGCTTGTGCAACGCTAACCCATCCACATTCTTCTCCTGAGATGTTAGCATAATATTTGGTACGTTATCTCCACGATAGACCCATCCTTCCATGAATGCGTTAATGATGGACTTGGCAGTCTGGTCTTTCAACGGGATTGCTTCGAAGTAATGTGAGATCAACTATGTGTAAGAAATACCTGTAGCCTCCATTGCGCAGTGTCGTATTCAGCAGGTTAATAGTAAATTCACCTTAATTGTCTGGAAGATGTGAGGTGCTCCATGTTCACATTATATAGATATCGCATTGTACTTTTGAATGGAACTCATCCAAAGTAATAGCTCCAAAAGATCGCCGGATATTCAGTCACAGGGAATTCTCAGTGACTTTTGATTTACTTTCGCCCACCTCCTTTTTTGATGTACCAGATCTTTCATTTCAAATTCTTTTCAGGGTATTGTAAACTGTGGCTAGTGAATATCCAAGAATGCTCGAAATTTTCATGGGTTTGTGTTTTGCAATTTGGAAAAGAATTCGGATGTGTTCTCTCGTCTCACTTTGAGTCATCAGAGTTGTTCTATACTAATTTCCAAAAGAGATAAATATAATAGCTATAACTATTGAAAAATCTTCAGATTTAAAAAATTCCAGGGAGAAACAAGTATATTAGTGACGAGGAAAAAATTTTCATTTTAAGATGCATTTTCACGGTACGAATTTTACCTCACCATGGATTGGTTCAAGTCTATTTTATAAATAAACCATAATGTTTGAAGTAAATTTACCTGCGATAAAATGCAGTATATTTTATAGAATAAGTATCGTTATTAGTTTATATTGTATTACCTACAATATTTCATACATTTGTTTCTAATTCCCAATTTACTCATCTTTCTTAGCAGTATGCTAAATAGGTGTACTAGTGTAGCCAACTGCTGCTCCTATTACAGCACTGATTTCCAGTGTTTGAAATGTTGAATCCTTGGTCCAAGGAAATGCAAGATGAAAGGCGAAGATTCCCATAGAGATCTTGCATGGAAACTGTTGAGAGTCTTTATCTGTGCGAGACATTTCCGTGACGAAGGTATACTACTTCATCTCGATATTCCCTAAGGTGACGCATAGCATACGATATATACAGCTAGACATGTTGCATAAACTCTAAAAAATAAAAGACCACTTTTCTCTTTGAAATCTGATTGTGTATTTAATTGAATATACTTACATAAGTACTTGAAATACAGTAGGTAAATAAATAATGTCCTTAAAAAAACTATGAGTAATAGTTATAATCATATCTTTTGGCGTTGACGGCTTTTGAATGTTTCAACCTGTTGCTTTCGTTGTGTATGACTAATTTCATTTGCTAAGTTAGAGAAGAAGATGTTGGTTGATCGACGTAAATGCATTCCTTGACTAACATTATTCCAGATTCTAACTCAACACGATAGGCGGTAACATGAAAGTCGTGGATATCTATCTTGAGTCCTTTGTGCTCATCTCTAGTAGTGAAGAATAAGGCAATGTCTTGAAGTGTTTCGACATTGTACCCTTTAAATCGCGGAAGTTCATCTTCTTGATAAACTCTTTTGACTGGATGTTTTCTAGGTTTCTTTTGAATGACTTTTTGACTCTTGGGAATGGAGGATTGATGAATCGTAGGAATAGGAGCAAGTGAATAATTGAGTCGTTGTCTGTTAGAATGGTGGACTATATACTTGTCTTCAAAATGCTCAATACAAATACAGGACTGAGGAGTGAGTGAGTAATCTGCTCTGTTTAGAAATTTCGATCCATTTTTCCTGTAGAGAAATGCTTTTTGGAAAATGGAACAAAGGTGTCCTTGGACCATTCGCATAACCAACCCTGCCCTACAACCAACTACTGCGCATTTATTAGGCATATCATATAATAGTTAGCGAATAAAATACAATGTTAAGATAAATAACAGGAGGAGAGATTATTCTAACTAGGATATTTAGGAACAAGAGACAAACATAATAAAAACAATGTCAATATTTACATCAACAAATACATATAGTTTACAAATGTGGTTTTATAACAAATTATACAATGGACTCTTATTTTTTAATAGTTTATGCAACATGTCTAGCTGTATATATAGTAGGCTATGGGTGACGGTACAGTGAAGATGGTTTCCAGAAAACCTGGTCTTCGTAAAATACCAACCCCATCAATCTTCTTAACTGTCCTTCATATTTAAGTGTGAATTGGGACTCCCAATTGTCATGCATCCTGAAGAAGTAGCCGACAAGTCGGCGAGAAAGACGAGGCTATGGGAGAGCATGGAACTGGTGATATGGAGGAGTTTAGAGAAGATTGGTTAGATAGACCTAGATGGACCTAGCAGATGACCAGGACTGCTTTAGAAAGCTTATTGTGGTGAGAGCGCTTCAAACGAAGTCAGCGGAAGGTGAGCATACCGGAATCAGATGTGCCAAAATCACATTACGGCGGACTCTGAAAAGGATCAAATGCGAAAAAGAATTTCTTCGTCATACCTTCATGCTTCCAGAGAAAACTAGATGTTAGCGTATTGAATGGGCCTAAAACAATCGTAATCAAATCTGTGCAAAGGTTATCTCAGTTAAATCGGAGTTATTGAATCCCATAATAAATTTATTCTCGATTTCAGTTATTAATTGTCTTTGGTCGTCTGTGTGGTAAGACGACCAAAGACGAATAATAAACTGAAATTGAGGATAAATTTATCATGGGATTCAATAACTCCAGAATTTTTGACTACTTCCTGGGGTTTTGCGTCGTAGGTGCCAGATGCTACTAGAAAGCAACGGTTTTAAAATAAATTAACCATTCTAAATAGTTTTACTCTATTCGAGTATTCTTGAATACTTAAGATCTCACTTGATTTTGAAATGATATACGTCTACTTTTTCTAAATAATTATGATCGCTGACTGTATATATATATATATATATATACGGTAAACAAAAATCTACTCAATAATCGAGTTTTAATTGTAAGGATTTGAAATTTCAGTTTTTAGACTGTACTCAGCCATTTGGGGGATAGAAGGCTGAAACTTTGTGAGAACGTGTATATTATTAGATCTCAAATTTTATTCAACTATAATAAAAAAATTATTATTCTGCAATCTGTTATGACTTCATCATTACGCATCAAAAATTGAAAAATTTACCAATTTTGTGATTTTTCCGGGTGATACCGATTATAGCATTAAGATATACGTATTTAGACGTGTTGTATATATTATATTTAATCAATATTAGCTATAGTGCCCAAAGGGGGCCTCCAATGGAAACAAAGTGTCTGCCAGCTGCGCAGCGGATGCAAGCGTAGCGCGCTTGTTTTTATAAATTACTCATTCGAGAATGAAATGTTGAAAATTAATTTATTACAAACCCGCTTCACATGCTTGCGCTGCGCGGCTTGCGGACACTGCGTGTCGACAGAGTCGCCATGCGGGCGCCTTGAGTTACTCAATCAAACCTATTTTGGGAATTTATTTATATAAATATTGTGAACAAAGGTCAACAAATAATTTCTCATATGGATCCAAAAATATAATATTCTACAGCACTAAAAACCAATCTACAGCACTAAAAACCACCCGTTGGAAGCTAGTCTTTTGCATATTTTCCAAAATTCATCAATAGTGTGAAAATGTGTATATAAAGGTGTAAAATATGCACATAATCTTTTGTATTGCCATACACTATAATACATTTAAGATATCAAACATAAGTTATGGCTTTGAAGTATTAATAACTTTGACGATCTATTGTAGTGTCGCCAATGGTTTCATTGTGATAATGTAGTCATTTATTTTGTATAGACAAAGTGTGAAAAATTTCCATTTTTTTAGCAGACGTGTGAAAAATTTCGCTTATTTTCTAGAACTTAATCGTTGTCATATAATTTGACACCTACATGCCAATTTTCATATCTCTACGACTTACCAATTCTACAATCAATTCGAACAAACACAAACAAAAAAATTAGCGTTTTAATATGTAAGATTTTATGTTCCTCATTATTTAGCATGTCTTCAGGAAACCAGGAAAATTTCCTGGATCACGAATTTCAGAAATTGTCATAGAATTTTGATCAAGTGATTATTTAACGCGTTAGATGACATTATATACGATGTACCTTTCCCTAAATCGCTTACTTATCCATTTCGAAATCTTATTTTACATATATTCAGCCTTGATTTAAAATCCAGGGAATTCCCTGGATATTCAGGGATTTCCCATCGATCGCGAATTTCGAAATTTAAATCTATTGATTCATGCTAATTTAGTCATTAAAATTAAAAATATAATACTTAACATCCAGGGATTTACCATTGAAATCCAGGGATTTCACTCCTAAACCCAAGGAAATTCTCAAGGGGGATTGGTAAGTATCTAACCATTTAGAACGTATTATCAGCATATATAAACATGATGTCAGTATGCACATATCTGTTGGTGACATTTTGATTTGTTATCTTATCATTACCCAACAAGTCATTTTAAGGATGTTTTATCGATTTTAAAAACTGTTTTGAGCCTACTTCTTGTTTGTAAGGTATTTATTTTTTGTAGAACCAAGATTAGTACTGTTGCGTGGTATTTTGAAATCCTAGTATTAACTAACTATGGATTAATTCCTATCGTGCATAGCCCACTCTATTTAAGGCCTGCCATCTACATCTCAAAAATGAACCAGGGATGCATTCGAAAATGATATACTCGAGTACGATTTGCAATCATTTTATTTAATATAATAGATTAATATGTAAAATACTAGCATTCTATATATTTACAAGGGGCTATAGGTAAAAATTTCAGTATCTGCAGGCACCTCATATATATTAGTTATTAAAATGAAATATAATAGAGACAGATCGGTAATGTCTGATTTACCGATCTGTCTCTAATTTATTTCATTTAAATAACTAATATATATGAGGTGCCTGCATTTGTTTGAATTTTCAAGTTGTCATTTGTTAGTATTCTCTCAACTGTCACTTGTTTGAATCGTTTTTCTAGACTGCTGTCACTTGTTAGAATCGTTTTCTAGACAACTGTCTCTTGTTAGAATCGTTTTCTAGACAACTGTCACTTGTTAAAATTTAATATCAGATATTTTCAGAAGACATTGATTACCATATATAGTATCCTGATTAAATTAACATAAATTAAAATATTGAATATTGGATATGAGAAGTAGTTTTGAGGTTTCGTTTTATGTAGTAGTATGTATACACTTTTGGTGAGTATTTCAGGAAAACCATCTCACTACGTCTGTCGGTGAAGGCTAATTTGTAAATGTTCTTCATTTTGGACCGTTAATCATCTAGGATAGAAATGGCCTTAGGGTTCGGTTCATCTTTTGCACTGGTGACCTCCTCCAACCACTTTTGAGCGGTAACCTTATCATTTCCAGTAGTTGTTTTAAGAATGTAAGTAAGTGACTTTGGTTCCACTCCATATTGTACCACAAAGGCGGTATCACTTACTGCGCTAGGTATTTCTTGTAGGATCGAAGGCCATTCCATCCTTTTCAAATCCACTATCTTCCAGGAGACAGCGCATTACCTGTTTGACTCCATCTCAGATTGACAAGCACCTTAAAAGTTTAAAAGTTTATAGATTTATATACCTCATCCGCAATTCTCTAAATCTCCACAACCTTAGGGAATAGATCAGTTAGCAAAATGAAATATCTGGACTACCAGCCGACCATGTTAGCGTTGCGATATCCTAGGCTAGTACTTGCTTGGTTCCTCGGCGAATACATTCGGCTCTAGAGGTTCCTCAGTCGATTCTTGGGTTTATCTTTCAGACAAACCAGACACTTCGCAAAAATGCTCCACATCTCGGTATAGACCCCTCCAAAAGAAATATGAATTAACTTTTGCGACAGTTTTTCTAACACCTGTGGGTGCGAATCATTGTGGATTCGCATTAAACTTCGTTTCTCTGACTGTAGTAGATATGCAACTTGATCGCCTCTGTACAGAAGCCTTCTCTGATTTGCATCCTTTTCTGTCATTTAAACCTCCTTGAATAGATTACCTTATCGTTCAACAGCTGACTCAATGCCAAAGAAGTGCCTCTGTCAAGCGTAATTCTTCTTTATTCCTAAAAAAAAGAATAATTCATTGAGATCAGTATAGAAAACATCATTGTTTACACTCTGATCTACTTCGCTAGGGTGTCTGGATACATAATCAGCCGCCGTGTTCTCCTTTCCTTTTACATATTGAACTTCATATTTAATCGCCTCTCTATCTCCTGGATCGATTTCAGAAACTTGTGTCTCGGGTCTTTCTACCATCAGTCAAGAATATCACCTTACGTCCTGCCATCTTTGATATCCTAGAAAGATCTGACAGCCAACTTTTCTTCTCTTTACATTCAAACTGTACTCTTAGACTGATCGTTTGGTTCACTACATAGACCTGTTTCATGCTATTTTCACCCATATGCTATTTCCACCCAAACCATTGATAGACCATGGATATTCTATCTCTATGCTACTTTCACCCAAGTGTTGATTAGTAGATGATCGTTTTTATGGTTTCGATCATTGTTGTTGATGATGATTACAATGGTATTATTTATATACAGTTATGCACAATCATGAGTTTTATGTGATTATTGTTAGAAATGTATGAATAGTAAATATACGTAGAGCTAAAATAAATACCATTGTAATCATCATCAACAACAATGATCGTAACCATAAAAACGATAATCTACTAATCAACACTTGGGTGAAAGTAGCATAGAGATAGAATATCCATGGTATATCAATGGTTTGGGTGGAAATAGCATATGAGTGAAAATAGCATGAAACAGACCTTCTTCTTTTGAATCATATGAAATGCAACGATGCTTAGCGGATGCCTGGCTAGAGTAGTATGAAGAACATCCTGGCAAGAAGCATGGAAATACTTTTGTCTGAGTCAGTAAATGACCTTTTAGTATCCACACAAATATATCACAAATCATATTCTCAATGAATATACAGAGTGGAAATGTTACCATTGAGCTAAAAAGCTGCCTACAAAATGCCTAATGCCTACTACAAGTTAATTTGGGAACATGTTTACCTGTTGAAACTATTCGAATTTTATTGGAATTTATCCACATTTTAATTTTGCCTATAGAAAGCCAAATCGACATCTCATCTGCAATTCGATTTGATACCACAACTCCTTGGAGTATTTTTTGCTTTCTAGTCCTTTCCAGTGATTGCACTATGTGGACAAAGGGATATTATATATTAGGGCATTCATAAAGTTTTAATCCCATATCTGTATCTCAAATGATAGTGAAACTAGGATATTTTCGATATGTCCATTGTATTCTTTAGGGGATAAGCTCCCAATTGATATATTAGTTTATCTTAGGAGGACAATTATTGTGGTTTCTACGTTAGATTTTGTACATCGGTTTAGTGTAATTTCGAAAGTTGGAATCTTCCCATTGAGGCTTAAAACTAAATTAAGAGAATAAAAATCGTGAAAATCGTAATAAGATCATTAAAAGGTTAAATACTAATTAAGAACCAATGTGAAAGAGTAAACGGCAGGTGTTCAATAGAATTGCTCGTGTTGAAAAATATCATGCCATTTTTAGTTGATTTTTGATCAATTTTGGACAAAATTGTAGTAAACCACTTCAAAACACGTTATTGCCTCAGCCTAAAACTAAGATATTTCAGATTATTTAATTTATACGTTAGTTTGTGCATATAATTCGATGGCGGGATCAGTTATAATCTAAATTTGATCAGAACTGAAATATATCAAAAGGAACGCCAAAAATCACGTTCAAACTTTAAACCGATGTACAAAATTATAATATAGGAACCACAATAATGTCCTTTTAAAATAACCAATATGCAATTTGAAAGCTGATCCCCTAAGCCTACGGAATACATTGGACAAATCGAAAATATCATATTTCCACTATCATTTGAGATAAAGATTTGGCCTTAGAACTTTTTGGATGCCCCAAGCAGGTACTTCTTGCTAAAGTTGAGCTTATTTAAGGCACGCCAGACGGTTTTATTAGATGCGCTAAACAATTCAATGATGATAATGTGCTTAGTTATGCATGTGCGTCTATATGTGTATGTATGCTTGTAGGGTATGTGTATGCGTTGAAATTAATTTAATAACTTGTATATTAAAGATTTAATTAAGTGGCTGTGTCGTATGCGAAAGATGAGTTTTCAGGGTTTTTTTTGAAAATAAGTGAAGGGGCATTCCGAATGCTCGGAGACCTGAGGATCGTCGGCATAGCAGTGCATGTCGGGGAAGTGGGACCTAATATGGTCGAAGGGAGGACTGATGATAAATCTTTGTCATATTCAAATGAAAATGATTTACCACAGAACAACAACACTTGAAAATTAAGAGAAATAAATTGGGGTCTTTGACTATTCACCACCGCATAGTCATTTATCACCTTTAAAAATAAATATATTACTGCATGAACTGTGGAACACCCCCAATCGAACTATTAAATTTAATGAAATGTGGATCCCATATGAAACCTTATATGTTAAAATGGGAGATACCCCCAAAGCTAATCCATAAAATCAAAAATGGGTGGCATCTCCAAAATTGAATCCTACATTTAGCATCTTTTAGCAACTCTCACTTTGTCTACAATCAAAATATTAATTTGCATCAGGATAATCACAGATTTATTTAGTTAACCGATTTATTCAAGATTTAAAATTATACATACCTTCTTATAATATTAAGAACCCTGAATTATTGAGTTAAAATATTCTATACCTTTGACAATATCCTCGGCATTGCATTGAACGAAAAGAAAAGGCAGATCTGTTAATATTTCAACAACTTTTTTTGAGAATCTGACAAATCAATTTCGGATCTGATTTTATAGAGTTGAATGAACTAGTATTTTCGATTCAAGGTGTGAACATTTTAAATGAACCTGATCGAGTAGATCCTAAAAGCGAGTATTGTTTGGTAAACTATTTGAGCTGGAGTATTTATTAGAATTTATTCAGATTTCTTGATGCTCAACCAAATTTACCTACAATCGGAGTTGTTAAGATTGCATGTATTTAATGTATTTTTAGATTAATAGTGAAAAATATTAATCCGGAATTTTACCAAAATATCATAAATTGATTTATTTAAGAAATTCGTTACCAGTTTCAACCACATCTTTTAACGTACATTTTCGTGTATGAATAGAATTTAAAATTCAAAAGAAGATTGCTTATTTCGATTCATATTACTTTAATGATAATTTTATATCGATGAATATGTTGTGTTTTTGTTTTCTTTTAAGGAATTCCAGAGGTAAACTCATAATTTCGAGAATGAACCTCCCCATCAATATGTCCTATATCCGTGCCTGCCCAAATCTATTATATTAAATAGAATTATAGAATAGAATACTGAATAGATTATATCCTTGGAGGATAATTATAACAGTAACTTACATAAACCTGTTTACAAATACTATTTCGACATCATAACTGTTACAATAACGTTATTTTAGGTTGGAATGGCCATGTCTTCTCCAGAAGATCGCGCATACAAGATAATGCGAGAGCTAGGAGTAGACTATGTCCTGGCTATATTCGGAGGATTCATTGGATATTCAGGTGATGACATCAATAAATTCCTTTGGATGGTACGAATCGCTCAGGGAGAGCATCCATCTGTTATCAAGGTATTACGATATTTTAAGACGAATCTTTTCTGCTTTTATGACGCCTGAGTTCAAGTAGTCTCAGTAGTCTAATATACAAAGTGTAACAAAATTGATGCCCTATCAAATTAGTAATTATAATTTTCGATTGGAAAAGCGTAGTTCATTAATCACTCTCCAATATCCACCATTTAGTTTAACACATGTTTAACCCTTCTCAGGCATACTGCTAACAAAGTTAACAAAAATATCGGGGGGTTATCTGCGATCATTCGAATTTCAGCCGTTTTTCAAGAAATTTTAGTTTCGTTGCTTCCTACATGTCATCGATTCTGCTCTGCACAATAGCACATACACCTAGTATATAAACTGACGTATCACTCTCACTCATATCACGGTAAAATTCTAATAGGCCTAATTCGATCTAAATAACTTCTGTTCTGCTTGGAATGTCTGCATAGTCTTGGTGTCTAAAAGCAAGGAATCTTTCAAAGAATTATTCTATGCTCTTCAATTTTCAGTTTGAGACCATTCAACATCATTTCTGGTCATTTTTGTAAATTTCTCAAAAATTTTCAAAATTCGTCAATATTTTTGGCGACAAATCCTGAAATATAATACACAGAAGATTTGTCAAACTTACTGAGATGAGTAGTATCAGAAAAACAGGTATCCTGTAATTCAACCTCTTCCTCTTTCAAATCTGTGAAACAACACTCTCGCTCATAATGAACAACGGTTCCAGAAATATGGAGTCGGTTGAATATTTTTATTCTTTGGAGTTTGAGACTATTTTTTATTTGCTCTCTTGACACGTAAAAATTTCCTCCGTATTTATTAACTCCGCAGATATTGAATAAATTGGAATTAACCTGGCCACAATGCTCGAGCTCCGAACATAGGGCATACTAACGCCAAAATCATTGTTTGTTTTATCAGCTGGTTTATCAGCGTCAGCAGCAAACCAAATGATATGATTACCATAGTATCGAATAGAAGGTTTGATTTGTACTTCATCCAGTAGAATCTTACAATACTTATGGGGGCCCCAAGTTCCATGAACACAGTCTTTACTGCATGTGTACATTATTGTACTGATCCCGGATCGGAAAGTGTTCCAAATAATGATTTGATCCGACGTGAGTGGGGTAAAATTAAGAATTCTCACAGTGCTGAGTAGCAGTTTCGACTTCGTAGGAAAAGGGATATAGCGTTTTAAAAATCAATCTTAGAGTACCTTCGGCCATGTTCGGTGAATGGACACAATTCCAACTGCCTTGTTATGAACTCAACTCTTTTTCCGTGTTCATTATCAAGTATTTCTTGGCTAAAATGTTTAACCATTTCAAATGTAGTAGAAACAATCTTAGTTCTTAATTCCGGTTCATAATCGCAAACGAAACTGATGATTTCTCTCAATTGCGAATAACGGTCAAGAATCGGATTAAACCCTAAGAATTGTCTGATAGCTACCTTATAATTTGTTTTTTGAAGCAAGTAACTTTGAAATCAGTTGTAATAGTTATATAAAAGGAAATCGATGGTGGGTAATTTTCTTGATAGTATAATTTGAACAGAGTTAGAGATTATTCTTCATACCTGTCTTTAACAAGATCCAAAGAATTACGATAAGATACCAAAACATCCCACGTTTCTATTTTGTCATCTTGTTGATTGGCCTGCTGCACATGTTTTCCAGTTGATTTTTAGCGAATTTCTGAAGAAACTTTCTGATATTGACATTACGCAACTTTTTCGACCCAGTTTGTCTACAGCACGATTTCGGTACTCTCCTAAATACCGATGAAGCAACTGCAGGGACCAGATGTCTGCCAGAACGCTTGATTAGGTACTTAGGGGTCAGTGAAGCTCACATATCCCCATATTTCCCGTTATGCTATTAGTTGAAATCGACGCATTTGGAAATCTAATCCAAGCTCCCTTTCACTTTTGTCTTGAGAAAATCCGTATCTCTGCCCATTTTAAATTTGACGAATTCCACTTATCCCCAGAACTCTTCCCATACAAGTACATACTATAATTCGCTAATTTGAGCAATACAAATAATAATTAGATACAATTACACAACCTTTTTATCATTTTAACTTACAAAATCAAGCAAACACGCCTATGGAGAATGTTAGCGGATGATTTATGGCGTCAAAATGGTAAAGTATATTTAATTATTTTTAGGATTCCTACGACTCGGATTCAACAATTACAATGCTTAGAAAAAGTGAATATATGCAATAGTGCATCCAAGAACATGAAGTCTCTTGTAGCTATTATCAATCTACTAAAAATGGGCGAATTTTGGGAATTTTCTGCCTATTATAATTTTACCGTGATATGAGTGTGTCACGTCCTTTTATATTGGTGTCCGTGACAATAACCCACAATTCTCGATTGGATTCAAGTCTGAGGAGTTGGATTGCCAGGGGCCTTATTCACTAAACTTAACTTAAGTTTTGCTTAACTTAAAACTTAAGTATAACTTAAGCAAAAACTAAGTATTTGCTTAACTTTAAGCAAAACTTAAGCAAAACTTAAGTATTTGCTTAAACTTAAGCAAAACTTAAGTTAAACTTAAGTTTTGCTTAAGTTGGTATTCACTAAGCTAAACTTAAGCAAAATCTAAGTATTTGCTTAACTTTAAGCAAAATCTAAGTATTTGCTTAACTTGAGAAATAGCCAAGAATTTGCTTGCTTTACAAAAATGTCAAGAATTTAATACTTTTGAATTATCCAAATGCAATCACTATCAAGTTCCATGGTTAAATTATATGAACAATAGTCCTATTAAATAGTTATAAATTTCTGAAGAAATATTCTAGTTTAGTTAGATTTCATGGCTTCTGCACGAAGTTTACTTGAGATTGAAATTGAAATTATTGAAAACAGTTTACGTCGCCAAAGAGTTTTTAGGGATCGACTTAACCCAATGGTGGCATATTCTGACTTCGATTTTATCGCTAGATACAGAATAACGAAGTATATGTTTGTAAACCTCTTGAACAACATTTCCATCAAACTTCATCGATCTACTGCTCGTTCCCACTCAATCGCTCCAGCAACACAACTAGCTGTAGCTCTGCAGTTCTTAGCTACTGGAACTTTTCAGACAGTTATCGCATCCGCACATGGAATCTCGCAAACGTCTGTATCGAGATGCGTAACTGCTGTGACTAAAGCATTAACCAGCATAGCTCCAGCATATATCAAATTTCCGAATACAACTCGACAAAGGGTCATTCAAGAATATTTCTTAAAGAAATACAAGTTCCCACTAGTTCTTGGATGTATTGGTGGCTCCCATGCTCCCATCCTTGCGCCATCAACGAATGAGGATCTCTATGTTAACCGAAAGGGATTTCACTCTATAAACATCCAAGCAATTTGTGACCATGAATTTCGCTTCATCAATGCTGTTGTCAAATGGCCCGGCTGCACTCATGATGCTTTTATTTGGCGTCAATCAGGCATCAACCGGGAGATAACAAGTGGTGGGATTGAAACTGTCCATGGGTGGCTCTTAGGTGATAGTGCGTATGGATTACGTACTAAGTTAATGACTCCTATAACTTCTCCAGCTACACCTGGGCAAAGAAGGTATAATCGGGCTTTCCTTAAAGTTCGTCAAACAATTGAGTGCACTTTCGGTATTTGGAAGAGCCGTTGGAGGTCCATGGATAGAACAGGAGGGACTCTCTGTTATAGTCCTGAAAAATGCTGTAAAATAATCATCGCTACTATGGTGCTGCATAACATGTGTATCGACCATGGCCTCCTGACCGAACTCGACTCAACAATGGATGAACCCACTCCTGACATTGATTATCTGCAGGAACCTTCAGAAAATGGTATCATAATGAGGGAAGCTATAGTAACTGAATTTTTCCAGTAAATTATGCTTTATCATTGCATGTCAAATTTATGTTAATTTTATTTGACTTTACATTGTATTGAATTCCAATTACCCATTCTTAATACATTTTAATATACAGTTGAAACCGCTTCGTCGGAACACTTTCAGAGTCGGTGGCTCTCGATTATCCGATATGATGTCCCGATTCACGATGATTTTTAGTTTAAAGAAATTATTTTCGACAATTCTATCCTGATTAAGCTGCTTCACTGTCTCAACATCATAACTAGTTATCTGAAATCATTAAGATTACAAAGTGAACAGAAATAGTAATTAATAATCACTGGAACTTGGAGGATAGAAAGGTCCTGAAGGGAAACTCTTAGGGTAGGATGGCGGAGCAAATGGTCCTGCGAATGGATGCATATGAGGCTGTGTCAAGGCAGATAACATCGCTTTTTGGTTTGCGATCATCTCTGGTAGATTCTGCAACATATCTCCTATTCTCTGCATATGCGATTCAATTCTCTCTAAACTTGACTCTATTCTTTTGACTACAGCCAACTTCTCTTCTTCCTTCTCTAACAAAATATGTTTAGTATTTGTCAGTTGCATATCTGCAGTTGCGCCAGATAGTGGGTACGAAAACTTTCTTTTTCGACTGGGTAGTCCCGCCAGGTTGGGTTGCTCATCATCCGTTGAAAACAGAGGGCTTGTGACCATTTGATCAGAATCATAAGACACTTGGGAGTGAGTAGGTTCATTCGTGATGTCTACCCCAGAAGCGATGCCCTCAAATAATTGTTTCCCTTTGATGCTTTGGATTTTCTCCTCCAGTGGAGTTAGTTCACTTCCAGGGGGACCTCCGCCAGTTTTTTTCATCGAAGCAAGCTTATCGGCAATTAGTGGTTTATGCTTGCTCAGGAGGTTGGACCACTTTTTGAGGACATCGTCTCGATTCCTTGATGTGCCATGAAGTGTTGACAATCCAGACGCGACTTCATCCCAAACTGTGTTCTTCTCCTCGAAATTGAAGGAAGCACTCAAACTGCCAAACAGTTGGGATTTTCTCTCCTGAATTAAATCCACTAAGGAGTTTATTTCTTCAGAGGAAAAGTTTTTCGCCCGGGGTTTGGATTTTTCTGCCATTAGTTTCAGTATTTCTTATTCCGTGAGATGTTTCGAATTTATTTGTTCTTGTTTCCAGCAGTAGTTTATATAGTAGTTTGTTTTCAGATGTTTGTTCTGGAAAACGTTTGTAGAATAATTATTCATATTCTATAGTAGATATTCGCTAACTTCCATTTAGATCACATACTTAAGTATAATCATTTTAATACGTCATGGATGTCATGGATATATTTAGACAATTAGATTCTTTACGCATCTCAATCACTCTTCGAAAACATTTGTATTCTAATAATATTCAAGCAGTTATTCGCCAGCTTCCAATTAGATCATTTTAATACGTCATGGATGTCATGGATATATTTAGACAATTAGATCCTTTACGCATCTCAATCACTCTTCGAAAACATTTGTATTCTAATAATATTCAAGCAGTTATTCGCCAACTTCCAATTAGATCATTTTATACGTCATGGATGTCATGGATATATTTAGACAATTAGATTCTTTACGCATCTCAATCACTCTTCGAAAACATTTTGTATTCTAATAATATTCAAGCAGTTATTCGCCAGCTTCCAATTAGATCATTTTAATACGTCATGGATGTCATGGATATATTTAGACAATTAGATTCTTTACGCATCTCAATCACTCTTCGAAAACATTTGTATTCTAATAATATTCAAGCAGTTATTCGCCAACTTCCAATTAGATCATTTTATACGTCATGGATGTCATGGATATATTTAGACAATTAGATTCTTTACGCATCTCAATCACTCTTCGAAAACATTTGTATTCTAATAATATTCAAGCAGTTATTCGCCAGCTTCCAATTAGATCATTTTAATACGTCATGGATGTCATGGATATATTTAGACAATTAGATTCTTTACGCATCTCAATCACTCTTCGAAAACATTTGTATTCTAATAATATTCAAGCAGTTATTCGCCAACTTCCAATTAGATCATTTTATACGTCATGGATGTCATGGATATATTTAGACAATTAGATTCTTTACGCATCTCAATCACTCTTCGAAAACATTTGTATTCTAATAATATTCAAGCAGTTATTCGCCAACTTCCAATTAGATCATTTTATACGTCATGGATGTCATGGATATATTTAGACAATTAGATTCTTTACGCATCTCAATCACTCTTCGAAAACATTTGT